>JAQGBX010001865.1:0-22697 GCA_034698745.1 Megaphyllum sjaelandicum | reverse complement strand
ATGTCCAAGGGTTAAAGCAAGATGTAACGTGACTCATCCGTTATCTGGTCACTTTTTAAGGTACATTGGCAATGTAACAATTGCAAAAAAGATAACACACACACTGGTCACTGTACACGATAACAGAGAATTTTTATGAAGGAAATGTACGCTAGAAAAAAAAAATAAACTAAAAAGTGGTCAACATAAACAGGTGGTCACTTTTCCAGGTTTTACTGTATCTTAAGGGATTTTTCGTAAAATTGAATACTTTCAATATTTCATGGCCTTGATTATTCATCAAGAGTCCATGCCTCAAAGTCACCACTAATAATTTGTTGAATTCAATCAGTAGATTCTGCAATCATAATTTTGAGGTTCTGCATGTACATGTATTGTCATATGTTATGGTTTAACGCATTATTAACCGGTAAACATTTGCTGACCGCTGTCCAATAAGCACTGTTTTATTTCGTTTTTCAGCAAATTCCAAATGTATCTCCTACGGGTCGTTACACGACTGCTGTTCCTCTGCTCTTCATTTTGTCAGTTTCGGCCATCAAAGAAATCATCGAAGACTTCGTGAGTATTCCTTAAGTCACCTACCATTAGTCCATAAATGATAAACAGGGTAACCTCAGACCTGGAAAACCTGGAAAAGTCAGGGAACTTGAAAATATATCTGTAAAAGTCAGGGTAAGAATAGCTTTTTTTAGATAAAGTCAGGGGAATTCAACGTATTAATGTTGTTTCAATTCAAAATTAATGCTTCTACATTGCTCTGGAACCATTTTCCGGGTACAAGTTTGAAAAATTCCCCACGATTTCCGAGGACAAAATTGAAAAATTCCCCTCGTTTTCCGAGGACAAATTTGCCAAATTGTCCACGACAAAGAACAAAATGTTAAAAAATTCCCACGTTTCCCGAGACGATCACGACGACGTAATCTATTTATGTTATGTCGCTGACGTCATTTGTTAAATTATGTTGACGTCATCATTACACTTTTTAATAAAGTTCGTCATCCGTTGCTACGCGCGAATTTCTTTCGATGATGACGTCATTCGAAACAATTCTTTTGATATACCGTCATCTTAGTAAACGATGCAATTTTAATAAAAAGTTATCAAATTAAAGTATGAATTTATTAAATTTACACTTACTGATTTTAAATTAATTGCACGAGTATTAATGAAATAGCATCATCATTTGTTAGGCAACCCCAGAAAGCTATGTTTTTTTTTTTTTTTTTTTTTTAATATCAATATCACTTTAAATATCAATTCACCAGAGTGTGTTGAATGGCCACTTGTTGTTTATATCAGCTGAGATTTCGTTGCCTCGGTAACCGTGGAACGTGGCGTTCCGAGAGTTCGATTTTATAACCATGGTAACGGTGGAACGTGTGGCGGCATTCGATTTTCATAAGATGTGAAATGGCCGCTTCTTTGTTACGACTTTGGATTTATAGCGAGATTTATTTCGTAAAATACAATATTCACGCTTTTGTGTCCGTTGAAAAAAAAAACATTAAGCTCCGCCACGACATCTCCCTGATCATCCTGATGGAGTGGAAAAGAAAAAAGAAAAGAAAATAACAGTCAGCAACATGTCGCTGAAGGTGAGGAAGATATGTTCGAGTCATTACCGTCCATTCATATTCACAAATTCTAAAAGAACATTGCTCGATTCGTGTCATTTCTCATTCTTGTTTGTTTTTTGTTTTTTTAAAACAAAATGCAAAATCAGGCCCAATTTGCGGAGTGTCCGAGATGACTATCGCCGATGGAATCCTTTTTCAAAACTACACACCAGGTTCCCCCAGACCTAGAAAACCTGGAAAAGTCAGAAAACTTGAAAATGACCTGAAAAAGTCAGGGAAGAATGGTTTATTTTTGCAAAAGTCAGGGAAATTCAATGCAGTCATGGGAATCAAAAATTAATACTTCTACGAGGTTAACTCAGGGCCCATTTTCAGAGTAGAAATTGGCAAAAAATTTTCAACATTTTCGGAGCCTAGATTTGAAAAATTTCCCACGTTTTCCATGAACAAAATTACACATGCAATTATCCACGTTTTCTGAGTATTAATTTGCAAAATTGTCTGCGTTTTCTGAGTATTAATTTGCAAAATTTTCCACGTTTTCTGGGTACAAATTTGCAAAATTTTCAACGTTTTCCAGGTACTAATTTGCAAAATCTTTACACCTTTTCCGAGTAAAAATGTGTAAAATTTTCCTCGTTTTCCGAGTAGAACTTTGCAAAATTTCCCACTTTTTCCGACCACGTATTTTTAACATTTTCCGAATTCATAATTTTCCCATTTTAAAAAATGGTCGTGCAATTTTTGAAAATTAAAAAAAAAATTTCTACGTTGGTTTTCAAAATTGTCGTTACTAAATTTAAAAAAAATATTTTCCAGTGTCAATTTTAGAAAATGTCAATTGTTCACATTTCTGGGGGAACCCTGTACACAGGATAGCAGGCAGCGTCTCCGATTTTGCATATTTTTAAGCACTACGAGTCTCGAGGTTGTTCAATATTTCATTATTCTCGACTCGTTTTTTGTCAAACAAGAACCGTGCGTATACAATACGTCAAATATTCATTCGGGTGTATACGTGAAATATGGAGGCCGACGAGTTGTCTTATTCAAAAATGATCTCCATTTTGACAGATATAAGCTGACTTTTGTCGAATATATTCGTATACTGTAAAACCTGTTAAGAGTGACCACCAAAAAATATGCAATGTTGATCACTGCATGTACACAGGTGGTCACTATACAAAGAATGCCTGAATTAAATTAAAATAAATATGTACTTGTAGACTGTAAAACATGTAGTAAAAATCCACAAAACCAAAAAAGTACAAAGTCATCATGTCCAAGGGTTAAAGCTATTCTATTCTATTCTAGATTTAACGTTACTCATCCGTTATCTGGTCACTTTTTGTGTAACATTGGCAATGTAAAAATTGCAAAAAAAGACAACACACACCGGTCACTGTACAAAATAGACAGGTAGTCACTATACGGAGAATTTTTATGAAGGAAATGTACACTTGAAAAAACAAGACACTAAAAAGTGGTCAACATAAACAGGTGGTCACTTTTCCAGGTTTTACTGTACTTCGAAATTTGAAATTGTCGTCGTTATATAGGTTCCACTCGAAATGCGCCATTTGCGGCGAATATGTCTGTGGGATCTGGAATTGATGAAGCAAATGCCTCCGAATTGAGTTGTGTCATCAACAGGCTGCAGCCACCAACGAAGCTGGCAAAATCTCGGTTTCGGAGGCTTCGAAATGTTTTCTATGGCAACCGAAAGTGAATTTTCAGTTTGCAGCTTGTAGTCCCTGTTGCATTTCGGACTAATCGATAAAACGACGTTGGTCGACGAATTACTCTACACATAAAACCGTAGATATTGGCAGCCGAGTGAAAGTTTCCGCTTTTAGTCCGAGTTGTTTGATCATTAATGAAATTGAAATGTTATAGCTATACGGTGTCACTTGTCGTTTAGCGTTACTTCCCCTTTAAAACCTATATTGTACATGTACATCTCTCTTGGATCAATACTAATTCTTAAGCCCAATTTGCGTTAGAATGATACGACTATTTTCCTAGCGCAGGAATTGAGGATTAAATATTTGGCGAACAAAAACAGTGATGAAGTAGAAATTTAAAAGGTTTTTTTTTGTGCGATGGAGACGCAAATATTGGCAGTTCGGAAGTAATCTAATTTTTGTCTACTAATTCAGAACCTAAATTGAGAAGGCTCAAATTGAAAAGGATGGGAATTCATGAAATACACGGGATGCACTTCGTTAAGTTTAAGCGATCATTTTGTAAAAAAAAAAAAGTATGTCGGATGTGTGGGTTTTAATGAAATTTTTGGTAGAGAATCAGGGAACTTGAAAATGTCCGGAGAAGCCGGGGAAGAATGGCTTGTTTTTGAAAATGTCAGAGAAATTCAATGTATTAACGAAGGCTCTTTTTAGTGTCTAGCTCAGCCTGCTCAGGGAGCATTTGCAAACGTTTTAAAATTTTCTCATTACAAATTTGCAAAAATTCCGACAATTCTCGAGGAGGAATTTGTAATATTTTCGGCAGTTTTCGAGGACGAATTTTCAACAGTTTTCGAGGACAAGTTTGCAAAATTTGAAAAAAAATTGATAAATTTCCGACGATTTCCAAGAACAAATTTTTAACAGTTTTCGAGGACGAATTTGCAATATTGTCGAAAGTTTTCGAAGACAAGTTTGCAAAATTTAAAAAATTGATAAATTCGCCAAAATTTGTAACAGTTTACGAGGACGAATTTTTAATATTTTCAACAGTTTTTTTTTCTAGAGGACGAATTTTTAAAATTTTTAACAGTTTTTGAGGACAAATTTGAAAAATGTTCAGTTTTCCAGCACAAATTTGTAAAATTGTCAACATTTTTCAAGGAGAAATTTGCCAAATTTTAAATTTTCGATGATAAAATTTACAATCTCTTCCGAGGACGTATTTACAAAATTATTAACATAATCCGATGATAAATTTGCAACATTCCCCCGTTTTCTGAAAACATTATTAATTTTTAAAGTTTGAGTAAAAATTGTAAAAAAATTTCCACTATTTTTGAGTATTGGATAATGGGTTATAAATTTTTTAGCAGTTGGCGAGGGAAAAATTTGAAATATTTTTAGCAGATTCCGATACAAAATTCGCAGCCTTTTTCCAGATCAGAGAGTTATTTTTCTAACATTTTGGTTATTTCATGGTTTATTGTTTAAAAATACTAATTTCCGTTAATTTTCTGATTTTTTTAATTTTTATTTTCAGAAACGGCATAGAGCAGATGAAGTAGTAAACAACAGAAAGGTTTTAGGTCGGTTTTATTTCGTTTATCTTAAACTCGATTCGATTGTTTTATTCGTGGTAAATATCCATTTTTGTTGTATTTTCAGCTTTTTGCGATGGCCAGTTTAAGTTAATAAAATGGACGCAGGTGATTCCATTTCTTTTTCTTTTCATGAGTCGCGCTGCATGTTTCGGTAACAAATCCTTTTTCGGATCAACTTGATTGATTTTATTTCACTAATATTACTTTTTATTTCCCCTCTTTTTAGCTTACAGTTGGAACTATTGTAAAAGTCACAAATAGTCATTTTTTCCCAGCTGATTTGGTGTTACTGTCTTCTAGGTTTGTGTCATCATCTGGCAAATATTGAATATTGGAGTCCAATTTGAAGTGTTTGCCTTGATCTCTTTTGTTTATTTATGATTTCAGTGAGCCACAGGGTATATCGTATATCGAAACTGCTAATCTCGATGGAGAAACGAATTTGAAAATTAGACAAGTGAGTGAAAGTTGAACCCTGGATTCTGCAGAAACGGAGCGTCTGTTGATTTTGGAAAGTCTTTGAAATGTTATTGAACAGGCCAGGGTTTCCCCAGAGTCCCAGACCTGGAAAACCTGGAAAAGTCAGGAAACTTGAAAATCACCTGGAAAAGTCAGGGAAGAATGGTTTATTTTTTGAAAAAGTCAGGGAAATTCAACGCAGTCATGGAGATCCAAAATTAATACTTCTACAAGGTTAGCTCAGGGCCCATTTTCCGAGTATACATAAGCAAAAAAATGTCCACATTTTCGGAGTACAGATTTGCAAAATTTTTCACGTTTTCCATGTACAAATTTATACAATTTACCACGTTTTCTGAGTATTAATTTGCAAAATTTTCCACGTTTTCCATATACAGATTTTCAAAATTCTCTATGTTTTTCGAAGACAAAATTGCAAAATTTTCCACTTTTTCCGAGTACAAATTTTTAACATTTTCCAAATTCAAATTCTGTTATTTTAAAAAACTATGTTAATTTTCAAAATTGTCGTTAGTAAAATTAAAAAAAATGTTTTCCAGTGTCAATGTTTCACGTAGTCAGTGGTCAGGGAAATTTTTTTAAAACCTGGAAAAGTCAGAGAAGTTGAAACTGAAATTTCTATGGAACCCTGTATTTTTCTATCGTAATGAATTGGTCTCGTTTTTGATAAAGTCCCGTTATTTCTACCCAAGGTAAGATTTTACTCCCGCAGACTCTTAAAATCCTTAGATTGTGTTCATTTTTAAAAGCGAGGCATCATCTTTAATAATGCGAGAATCCTAATAAAAAGCGCCATCAAAACGACTATAAAAGTCATTTATCGAAAATTAATAAAAGTTGTGGGACGTGAAAGACAATCAGTCGGCAAATGCTGTACATTTTATGGTTCCGGGAATTTATAGCGTCTCTTTTATCGTTGCTCAGCGTTATTAATTAAACTATAAAAAAATGTTCTTTCATTTAATTTTCACAGGGACTAACGGAGACAGCTTCCATCTTGAGCACGGAAGATTTAAACACGCTAATAGGGACCGTAGAATGCGAACTACCCAATAAACACCTGTACGAATTCGTGGGGAACATTAAGCCTACGGGAAGGCAGTGAGTGGCTCGTTTAATTCCCTGAATTACGTCATCGACGTTTTTCCGGTATGCTTTTTCACACGGTTCTTAAATTATTTTTGTGCCTTTTCAGGTCATATCCTTTGGGACCAGATCAGATTTTACTCAGAGGTGCTAAGCTAAGGAATACTAACTGGATTTTTGGTAAAAAAAGTTTCTTTAAGCGTAACCCGGATGCCACCATTGCCGAAATAATGTGACCGTTCGCATCGCTAAAAACTGCGAAAGATAATTGCAGATTTAACAGCTCGTGTCCGTAATTTGGTTTTCTCCAATTTCGATCGTATTTTGGAAAAATGGAAATCTAACTAGTTTTAAATTATGCAGAAATAAATGCGACTAGTTCCGTTATGTCTTCCTTGGTTTTTCACTTACAAAAAAAAATATTTACTTGTTCATAAATTTAATCAAACTTTGAGTATTTTGTCTGAATGTAGTGTAAAGCAAGAGTTTTTTTTAACATTTTCACGGGTAAAATAGTAATAATAATTCGCGGACCAGCAAAAATTAGAAAGAATATTTCACGGACTGGTGAAAATATGAAAAATATTTCGCAGACTGCTAAGATAGAAACCATTACGGAACCATTATCAGGGTTCCCTTAAGAATTTCATATTTAACTTCCCTGACTTTTCCATGATTTTTCAAAATAAATCATTCTTCCCTTACTATACCCGCCATTTTCAAGTTCCCCGACTTTTCCAGGTGGAGGGAACCCCGATTATTTATAGTTTTTTGGTTGTAGTTTCAAAATCTGATAATATAAAATGAAAGCTCTATGGTTATTCAAATTAATCTGAAACCGAGATGACGTCCGAACTTTTTTGTGGATCAGCGATTGAGAAACACCGGTGTAAAGCACCTTTATGTGTATCATGTGGTGGTGCCATCCGAGTTCCGTTCGGATTGATTCAATACTAATTCGGATTGATTGGATACTAAAATGCACGTTTTTTAGGTATTGTCATATATACCGGCCACGAAACCAAACTAAGGATGGTACGTATAACATACTTTTCATCAATGTTCTCGAAATTTAATTTCCACCCGAATAATCGGCATTTTTCTGTTGCCAGAATTCAACGTCTGCTCCGTTGAAAAGATCGACCATTGACAAATTAACGAATACTCAAGTGAGTAGTAACACGGAACTGGAGTGATCGGCCTCATTTCGGTCGACTCGTAATTAATCGTACATGTGTTTTGTATTGTATCGTAGATTTTATTACTTTTCGTACTTTTGATCATTATTTGCCTAATAAGCTCCGTGGCGAGCGAGCTTTGGATCAGCGGCCACCTAAGCACCCATTGGTACCTCGGATTAGACGGTAGGAATCGAATCCGATCGGTTATCCTCGGCCCCGACGTGTCCCATCTTAATTATTGATTTTCTTCCTGGTTTTTGCAGAACTCAGCGCGTCTAATTTCGGTTATAACTTCCTCACCTTCATCATTCTGTTCAACAATTTGATTCCGATAAGTCTTCAGGTGACCCTGGAAGTCGTCCGATTCATCCAGTCCATTTTCATCAACATGGTATGTTATCCGTCGATGCGGCGCTTTATATTCACTTTGCTAGTCTGTAGAACCTCAATAAGAAGAACTCGTTTTGCATACGAATTTCTGCTGCAATGAACTTATTTCCAGTCGCCGTCCGAGGTTATGGACGAATAATGTTAATTGCTTCATTTACGACCAATTCCATATTCGGCTATTAAAAAGTTTCGGCTAAAACGAATAAATTTTCGACTTCTCGAGCATTCGTGCTACGTTACGTTAAAACGAACTTTAAACAATATCAGGGTTGCCCCAGACCTTGAAATCCCGGAAAAGTAAGGGAACTTCAAAATGTCTGTAAAAGTCGGGGAAGAATGATTTATTTTAAAAAAGACAAGGAAATTCAACGCATTAATGTTGCCACAATCCAAAATTAATGCTTCTACTTTGTAAGCTCAGGCCCCGTTTCAAGGCAATTCGTCTTAGCGAGGTTCAACTGCAATACTTATTCCGGGTATTGCTGCGTGGGTTGGCTATAAGATTGAGTCGGAATCGATGAATTAGTTTACATGTTGAAGAATGACCGTGTCTTTGACTGGTATTTTGTTAGGATGCCGATATGTATCACGCGCCCACGGATACGCCGGCGATGGCCAGGACATCAAATCTCAACGAGGAACTTGGTCAGGTAAGATTACTCTTTAACGAAAAATTATTTTCCAGTAGGTAAGCTAATTGGCAAAACAAGGCACTAGAAAACCATTTTGTGAAATGTTAATATGTATTTTTTTTTTAAATTATTTTCTGTTAAGGTGAAATATATTTTTTCCGACAAAACTGGCACTCTCACGCGCAATGACATGGAATTCAAGATGTGCTCCATAGCTGGAATTAAATACGGGTATTGTATTTTATCTTTTAACTAATTTTTTTTTAAAAAAATTGCTCCGACAATAGGTCATTAAAAGTAAAGTGCCGAATTTTGGTGTTTTTTGGACCTGTAAAAAATTCATGTAAGTACGAGGGGAGTACCGTATCAAACAACATTTTTGAATTTCCCACAAACCACGGTCCTCCATTTGACTGGTCATGACAATCACCGGTAGTTAGGAGTGACAGCATTGGATTGTGGGATGAAATCCCTATACAACGCAGCGCATTTTCCCAGCCACTGTTAGTACACCAGCAAACAAGATTAGTGTTTGAAAATCAAACGTCCGCTCGCTTACTTGCATCGGCTGCTGAAATGCACTTTGGTGTCCACGGAGCAGTGTCAAGAACGTGTAAAATACCATGTTTTTAAAAACATTTTTGAAGCTCACAAATAACTCAAAACCTGTTCGTTGTATTGGTTTTTTTTTACAGGCAAGATATTCCCGATTCACAATCATTCGAAAGTCTGCAACAGACTTTAACGCAGAAGCAGGTAAGTGGCACAGATGCATTGGTAGGTTGATATCCCCCTTTTCAGCGGCTCTTCAGGCTAATGCTATTCTTTCCGCAGGCAACCGCAACGTTTATCAAAGAATTCCTCACCCTGATGGCCGTTTGTCACACGGTCGTGCCGGAGAGGGTGCCGGAAAATGGCAATGGCAACGGCAACGGGATCAGGTATTTATCGGCCTCCCCGGACGAGGGTGCTTTGGTGAAGGCGGCCAAACAATTGGGTTTCGTGTTCACCACGAGGACGCCGCAAAATGTGATTCTCGAAGCGGTCAGTAAAATGTTTCTTAAGCGATCTTTGTGTGGATTACCATGAGCGGTTTCGTTAATGTTGCGCTTGAAACCAATTTGGCAGATGGGTCACGAAGAGAAATATGAAATTCTCAACGTTTTGGAATTTACCAGGTAGGCCGATGTTAAATTTTGTATTTTTCAATTTTTTTTGTATTTTATTCGTAAAATAGCGAGGATTTTTTTTAAACTTTTGCCCACTGTTAAAGGGTTGATAAACCTCAATTGTGTTACGAATTTACAAATATCTTTCGTGGCATATCACGTGTGGCATTTGATGCAACAGCAGTTTTTCTCCCGCATTTGCATTTTTAAAAGAATTTTTTCGTGTCTGGATATGTTAAAATGTTCAGGGTTTCCCCAGACCTGGAATACCTGGAAAAGTCAGGTGAAATTCGACGTATTAATGTTTGTCCCAATCCAAAATTAATGCTTCTGCCTGGTGAGCTCATGGCACATTTGCAAATTGTCAAATTTTCCCAGTGCAAATGTGCAAACTTTTTAACAGTTTCCGCAGACAAATTTGCAAAATTTTCAACATATACAGAGGACACATTTTTAAACTTTTTGTGCTACAAATTTGCAAGATATCCAACAGTTTTCGAGTATAGATTTGTAAAATTTTAAAAGTTTCTAAGGAGAACTGCAAAGTTTTCAATGTTTAATTAATGCTTCTACGTGGTTGGTTCAGGGCTCATTTCAAAAACTTTTAAAAATCTCCCAGTGCAAATTTTCATCATTTTTAACACATTCAAACGACAAATATTTCCAAATTTTCAGCAGTCTCCGAGGACAAATTTGCAAATTTTTAATCCCAGTGCAAATTTGAAAAATTTTTCACAGTGTCTGAGGGCAAATTTGCAAAATTTTCAAGTTTCAGAGGACAAAGTTTCAAAATTTCCAACAGTTTCTGAGAACAATGGTTCACAGTTTTCAACTGTTTTCGAGTACAGATTTGTACAATTTTCAAGGTTTCCGAGGAGAAATTTGCCAAATTTTCAAAATTTTCAACACATAATGTTGAATTTGAAGTGCAAATTTGAAAAAATTTTCACAGTGTCTGAGGGCAAATTTGCAAAATTTTCAAGTTTCAGAGGACACAGTTTCAAAATTTTCAGCAGTTTCTGAAGACAAAGTTTCAAAATTTCCAATAGTTTCCGAGAACAATGTTACACAGTTTTTAACCGTTTTTGAGTATAGATTTGTACAATTTTCAAGGTTTCCGAGGAGAAATTTGCCTAATTTTCAACATTTTCCAAAGTTAATTGTGACAATTTTTCGTAAAATTCTGAATATTGTCCTGTGTCGATTTTACAAAATCTTGGAAATATTCGCATACAGTGCATGTCAATTTTGAAAATGTCATTGGTCAGGGAAAATTTGTTTGAAAACCTTTTAAAAATAAGGGAATTTGAATGTGTGTTTCTGGGCAGCCCTGGAGTTTTGTGTTTCATCCACCGTTTTCTCGTTTGCCAGTTTGAGAAAACGAATGTCGGTCATCGTGAGAACTCCACAAGGCAAGATTAAACTTTACTGCAAAGGGGCGGTAAGCATTTGAACGAAGCGGCGTTTGGCTATTTTTTGTCTAAATTCGTAACCGAGATGAATCCGTTGTTATTGCAGGATACGGTCATTTACGAACGACTCGGAGACAGTCAGCAGTATCGAGACATCACGCTGAAGCATTTGGAGGAATTTGCAACCGAAGGTACGTCACTCGGATTTTACGGTAACGTACGAGCTGGTAATAGCTCGTTAATGAGGCATCTCTTTGGACAAAAAAAGGGGTCAAAAAGATTGTTATAGTAACAGAAATTGCCGAGTGTCATAATATTTAAACTTTTCAACGATTGCATTATTTTTTAAATGTTTCTCCCACGATCCTTTTCGGCGCTGAGATTATTGTGTTTTAATTTTTTATTACGGTGTTTAGTTCCTCATTAGCGAGTCATTGTTTGAATTCTATGGTGGTGAAATTTTACCACTTTATGAGACGTTTTTTTCTCATCTAACGAACTTTTATTCGATTTGCTCGTAAAGGTTTGCGGACGCTTTGTTGCGCCGTTGCCGAAATCCCCGAAGAAACGTACGAGGTAAATGCTGCGACCGAAATGTTGTGATTTTCTGAATAAATAAATTGAAATAACTTGACTTTGCCGTAGGAGTGGAAGCACACCTATTACAAGGCCAGCACCACCATGCAGTACAGGGAAAGGAAATTGGAAGATGCGGCCCAATTGATCGAAACTGTAAGTTTGTCATTGGGATTACTACGATATACCAAAATAATCGGTGTTATTATTAAGATTCCACAATCATTTTATATATAAAAAAACGGATGTATGGATTTTAATGAAATTTGTAGGAAAAATTCTCTTTCCATCATTCCCGAACCTATTTCAGTATTAAAAGATGTTTCACAGGGTTCCCCCAGACTTGGAAAATCTGGAATAGTCAGTGAACCTTAAAATGACCTGAAAAAGTCAGGGAATACGGTAATGGTTTATTTTGAAAAAAGTCAAGGAAAATTAATACTTCTGCAAGGTTAGCTCAGGGCCCATTTTCTGAGTAGAAAATTGCAAAATTTTCCACATTTTCGGAGTACAGATTGGCAAATTTTGAACGTTTTCCATGTACAAGCTTACACAATTTTCAACGTTTTCTGAGTATTAATTTTCAAAACTTTCCACGTCTTCTGAGAACAATTTTTCAAAATTTTCCGTGTTTTCCTAGTACAAATTCACAATTATCCCCGTTTTCAGTGTACCAATTTGCGAACTTTTCCACGTTTTCTGAGTAAAAATTTTCAAAATTCTCTAGGATTTCCGAGCATAAATTTTCTAGATTTCAAAGGAAAAATTTGCCAATTTTCCACTTTTTCCGAGCACAAATTTTCAACATTTACCGAATACAAAATTGTCACATTTTAAAGAATGTTCATGCAATTTTATTAAATTTAAAAAAAAATTCCATATTAATTTTAAAAATTGTCGGTAGTAAATTAAAAAAAAATATTTGCCATTGTGAATTTTGGAAAATATGTCAATTTTTCACGTTGTCATTGGTCAGGAAATTTTTTTTTTAAAACCTGAAAAAGTCAGGGAGGTTGAAAATGAAATTTCTGGGGGAACCCTGTGAACACTCCTCGTATTTTTAAGCATTGAAAGTAATCATTTTTTAGATTTTGATCATTTTCTAGAAACAAAAATAAATCTTTCTGAAATTATCTCAGAAAAATTCCCAAAGAAAAATTGCTACTCTCGTAACATTTAAAGGATGTTTAAATATGATTTCAGAATTTGACGCTTTTGGGAGCAACGGCTATTGAAGATAAACTGCAAGAAGTGAGTTTTTCGAGGTCTTAATTTGCAAAGTCACGCTAAGTAATGATCCGTAAAATAATATTAATTGATGGTTTAATCGTGGTTTAGGGTGTGCCTGAAAGCATCGCGGCACTTTTAAAAGCCGATATCAAAGTGTGGATATTAACGGGTGATAAACAAGAGACTGCGATCAATATCGGTAAATGCAATGCCCTCTTTGTTTATAATTTTTCTTACAGCATTTTTAATCCTGACTTACGTAATTCCTACGATCCAAAAATAGCATTTGTTTGATGCTGAATTCGTCTATTCTAATAGGCTATTCCTGTCGGCTACTGCATCAAGGAATTCCGTATATAGTTATCACCGGAGATAGCTTAGATGTAAGTTTGCCAATTTTTAAGGAGCAAGTTTGGAAAAAATGTTTAGTCCGAGCATGTTTTTTTTTTAAAAAATGTTGTCGATTACGTATTTATATTTACAGAATACTAGAGAAGCCATTCACGCGTCTATATCTACTTTAGGATCTCAGTTTCGTAGGGACAATGATATTGCGTTAGTAATTGATGGCAAGGTAAGTGCTCGTTCCTTACCTGTAAAAGTCGGGGAACTTGAAAATGTCTGGAAAAGTAAAGTAAAATTGAATTATTTTGAAAAAAGTCAGCAGTTTTAAAATGTGTGTATTAATGTCGTCGCAATCCAAAATCGATGCTTCTAAGTGGCTAGCTCAAGGCCCATTGGCAAAACTTTAACCATTTTCCGAGTACAGGTTCGCCAAATTTTTACAATTTTCCGAGTTCAGATTTGCCAAATTTTCGACAGCTTCCGAGGACAAATTTGCCAAACTTTCTGACCTACTAAAAATTTCCCAGATTTTCAACTCTTTTTCCAGGACAGATTTGTGAAACTTCCAATCTTTTCTGAGGACGAATTGCAAAATGTTCGACCTTTTCCACGATCAAATTTGCCATACTTTCAACATTTTTCAAAGACGATTTTTTTGTGATAAAATTTTGTCAGACGATATTAATGTTGAAAATTTATAAAATTATCATTAATACTCAGTTTCAATCATGGATGACCTTGGCACATATAAATTTTGACATTGTTATCGGTCAGGGAAATTTGCGCGAAAACCTGAAAAATTCAGGGATGTTGAATATGCAATTTTGTTGGGGGATCCTGTTTAAGATAATCAAGTTTGTGGCAAAGTACTTTAGTAGTATTATTGATACAACCTTATTTTTTTTATTTCAGACCCTCACATTCGCGTTGTCGTGTGATTTGCGGCAAGACTTTGCCGATGTTTGTCTGTCTTGCAAATCGGTCATTTGTTGTAGGTAAGTGTCGCGTTTTTCTTCTTGAACTTTGAACTAATATAGGGTAATTTTTTTAAGTTTGTGCTTCTTACCCGCTTTTCTTTCTCTCGCAGAGTCTCCCCGATTCAAAAGTCGGAAGTGGTCGAGTTGATCAAGCAGCGGACGCGTAACGTAACTTTGGCCATCGGAGACGGTGCCAACGACGTTGCAATGATTCAGGTATCTCACAAATTACTGCGCATATTTTTTTTTTACTTTAATCATGAAATATTCATAGACTTATCATTTCTTAATTTTGAACAGGCGGCTCATGTTGGCATTGGGATAAGCGGAGTTGAAGGAATGCAGGCTTCCTGTGCCTCTGATTATGCTATTGCACAGGTAATATAATCGAATTGTTATCCATTTATGACATACTTGCAAACCTTCGTTTACGAGCACTAGTCTTAACGATTCGCATGTTCGGACGTGCCGTTTTATTACCCTTCTTCAAGTCACGATCACACTCAAAGGGTTCTTCCCCCAGACCTGGAAAAGTCATGGAAGAATGGTTCATTTTTAAAAATCAGGGAAATCCAACGCAGTCATGGCGATCCAAAGCTAATACTTCTACAAGGTTAGCTCAGGGCCCATTTTCCGAGTAGACATTTTTAAAAATTTTCCACATTTTTGGAGTAAAGATTTGCAAAATTTCCCACTTTTTCCAAGCACAAATTTTTAACATTCTAAGCAATTTTCAAGAAATTTTTTTAAATTTTTTTTAAAAAAAAAATTCTATGTTAATTTGTAAAATTGTCGTTAGTAAATTTAAATAAACATTTTACAGTGTCAATTTTTGGAAAATGTCAATTTTTCACGTTGTCATTGGTCAGGGATATTTTTAAAACCTGGAAATGCCAGGGAAGTTGAAAATGAAATTTCTGGGGGAACCCTGTTAAAGGTCCGAGTAAGGTGCGAACGTGCGGGTCTAGGAGTGGATTAGTCAGTTGAGAGATGGGTTCGATGGTGAGAGAAGTGGACGTTGAGTGGCCTGAACAAATGCTTTTTTTGATTGAGGCATACACTCGCTCCCAAAAATGCACCCAACAAAATGGACATTTTTTTCAATAGTGGATGACGTTGATGTGGATTCCTCTACCAAATTTCATTAAAATCCATGCAGCAGTTGTTTTTTTTTAAAAAAAAATTGATTGCGGATATTTAATAAACACCCCTCGTACGTTAAACAAGGCTTACCCGTATGCGCGTTACTCCTTCTAACGTTTGTTTTCTTAACGAATGATGTAATTTTATGCGTCCTGTATTTGTCATCATCTTTACCACCTTCTTTAATCAGGTTTTAATTATACTTTCCAGTTTCGTTTTCTCAACAAATTATTATTCGTGCACGGAAGTTGGAGCTATCACCGAATGTCTAAACTCATTCTATATTCCTTTCACAAAAACATTTGTTTATACGTAATAGAGGTGAGTTGGCCCACTAAATTCGGTTATCTTTCAGTAGGCGTCCTTTTATTAATTTGGCCGTGTTTTAGTTATGGTTTGCAATCATGAGTGGTTGGTCTGGTCAAACGTTATTCGAAAGGTGGACCATCGGTCTTTATAATGTGGTGAGTTCCCGGCTTTCTGTCATTTTTTTGGTGATCGGATTATGGTTTACTCGGGCTCATTTTTTGTGTTTATCCAGATTTTCACGGCAGCACCACCATTTGCCTTGGGCCTATTCGACAGATTATGCAGTTCGGAAACAATGATGAAACATCCCGAGTTATACAAGTCTTCACAAGGGGCCAAACTTTTTAATGTCAAGGTTTTTTGGATATGGATCATAAACGCTATCTTCCATTCCGTTTTGTTATTTTGGCTTACGCTGTCCGCCATGACCCAAGGTAAATCTGGCACGGCGTTTTTCAATTCAATTCAACTCAGTACCCTACTATCAGTCTCGCTATCTCGTCTCGCTGTGACGCGACGAGAGTGTTAATCTTTTTTTCGGTCGTTTTGTGCAACAAATCTCGGTTCTTCCCGTATCGCTCGTTATATATGTATCGGATTATTGAGTCTGGTTTTATTATTGTATTTATGTAGATACGGCATGGCGGCACGGCAAAACTGGCGGCTATCTGGTTCTCGGGAACATGGTGTACACGGTGAGTGTCATTATTCCTAGGACGTTTCCATCGCCAGCAGTGGCCAGTGTCTATGTTGTATGGATCGACGAAACGTTGCTGCGAAACGCTGTTTCAGCAACGATGCGGAGGCAGGACAGGGTTCCCCTGCACCTGAAAGTAAAAGGGAAATTGAGCATAAAACCGTATAGATGATGTGTTATAAATTGCAAAAGTCAGTAAACGGGGTACCTCAAGTCCTGGAAAACTTGGAAAAGTCTGAGAACTTAAAAGCTCAGGGTCCATTCGCAAACTTTCAAATTTTCCCGCAACATTTTCAACCTTTTTCATAGGTCATCTTTACAACCTTTTCCCTTGGATAAATTTGTAAAATTTCCAATAGTTTCCAAGGAGAAATTTGCAAAATTTTCAACAGATAAGGACAAATGGTCAAAATTTTCAACCTGTTAAGAGTACAAAATTTACGTTTTTTTGAGTACAAATTTGCGAAACTTTTAAAATGTTCTGAATAAGTTTCGTTTCCGTTTCCAAATTTGTAAAATCTTCAACCTTATTTACGAGTATAAATTTGCAACATTTTTAACATTTTGGAAGTTTAATAAATTTACAAAATTTTCATCATATTTCTTGCTCAAATTAACGAACTATTCAACATTTTCCGAAGAATATTTGCAAACTATTCAACCTTTTCCGAGGCAAATTTGCAAACTTTTTCACATTTTCTGAAGACAGATTTGTAAAATTTCTGAAATGCATTTTCCTCGAATATTTTCCCGCGTCGATTTTACAAAATCGCGGATGTCATCGTCATATTAGTTAATCACAAATTAGTTTAAAAGCCTGTAAAAGTCAGGGAAATCGAATATATAATGTGTAGGGTAACAATGCGGGAAGACTCCGAGGAAAGACTTTTATGAATTGCCCATCAAATTTTAATTTTTTTTTTCTCTTTCTTTGCTCCCAGTACACCGTGATTACAGTGTGCATAAAAGCGGGTCTTGTCATCAATGCGTGGACATGGGTACTTAAATTTTAATCTATCGTTTGAATTTGTTAATTGCAGTTTCGATCGACTTTTTAATATTGATCCCTGCCTTTTTTCCTCGTAGATTACGCATTTGGCAATTTGGGGCAGCATCGCTAGCTGGTTTATTTTCTTAGCTGCTTACAGTAATTTTTGGCCCACCATTCCAGTGGCTCCTGACATGGTCGGGATGGTAAGTGATGATTGACCACCGAGATCACGCTCGGATTCTCCGAGTATTTGCTCAAAATTTCGTTGTTTATTTCTCCCGCAGGCCGTTCAAGTGTTCAGTTCGGGCGTTTTCTGGATGGGTCTGATTGTCATTCCATTTGTGTCCCTCTTGCCGGATTTATGTATCACTGTGTAAGTTCAGTTTTTATTTTACGGGCGTTTCGTAAGTCCACGAGAAGGTCTCGTATCGATAAGACTTAAGATTTTTTCGTAATGGTAAACATTTCTTAATAGATGTTAAATTTTCTTTTTTTTCTTTTTTTTTTTTGGGAGAAAAACGGTTTTCAAAATTGTAAGTTCGATTTTGGTTTATTTTTGCCGATGTTAAATCCATCTCCGTTTTTTTTTTTTTTTTTTTAAAAAAAGGTCTTTAGAATATATCACTTTTCGCAAAAAATATATAATATTATGCAATCTAATTGTTTGCAAAAATTGTACGTGATGTTTTATTATTTTTTGCAACATTTTTTTATGATTTTTTTTATTTTTTTACTGAAATATATTATCTAATTACCTTAATACTCATTTTTGCAAATTTTACAATATTTTTCAACAAAAAATGTTTTTGAATACATTGCGTCCCGCAAAAATATATGATGTTATCATATCTAGTATTTGTTTGCAAAAATAGTATGTGGTGTTTTAATTTTTTTTTTAAATTAGCATACGATTTTGCAAATTTTCCAATATTAAAAAAAAATTGTTTTACTATATTATGCTTTGTTTTATTATTTGTAGCAAAATTCTAATTTGATTTTTATTATTTTTGCTAAAAAAAAATGGGTTTTGAATATATTGTTTCTCGCAATAATATATAAATATTATTTTTGCTTGCAAAAAAAATTAGGTAATATTTTATTATTTTTGAAAAAATAATACGGGATGTTTATTACGTTTTTGCGAAATTATTTTACGATTTTTATTATTTTTTGCAAATTTTTTTATGATTTTTATTATTTTTTGCTGAAATTATTATCTAATTACCTTAATACTCGTTGTTTGCAAATTTTCCAATATTTCAAAAAAAATTTGTATATGTTATGCTTTGTTTTATTATTTGTCGCAAAATTAAATTTGGTTTTTATTATTTTTTGCTAAAATCTTATACTGTTAAATGACGTTTTTTTGTGCAAAATTCCATCGTTTATCAGTTTTTTAAAAATAATATTTAACAGCGCAATATGTTTTCAAAATATATATATATATATATATATATTTTTAACTATCTAATGTTTATTTCATCTTGCATGGCTTACTATTTTGCCTTTTCACCCCTTCTGTTTTCCTTTGAAATGGCTTTAAATTTTTGCTGGCTGATGTGTTATTTTAAATTTTGTAACTGTTTTGGTGTTCGGTTTTTCTTCAGAGCAAGACGCAGTATTTGGAAAACGTGGGAAGAGACGGTGCGGGAAGGAGAGCTGCAAAATGTGGATTTCTCGAAAGTGGGTGGTGCTCCTATTGTGGCTTCTTCTAAAAGGTACAAATATGCACGCACGTCTAGCGCTGAACCGTTATTGCCAGGAAGCAGTTCTGGACTTAACAGGAGAAATAACGGCTCGATTTCTTAAATGCAACTCCAGCATGCTCTTCTCTCACCACCGTTTGTTTCGTGTTATGTCCCGAAGCGTCCTTCATCAATATGGCTTTAAAATTAATTTATGGGAAGTATCTAGTACGAACCGAGTAGATATTTTTTATTATTGTTATTTTAATAATTTCTCTAACATGAGTAAAACTTGCTTTTTTACTATAGTTGAGATAAACCCTCGAATCTAAAAGATAAGAGTATTGAAAATCCGTTTTCCGAAAATGACTTCTTTTGAAGTATTTTGAACTGTCTCTGCCTGCCTACAGACCAGCGAAACAAATGTTTTCAGTTTCTTGAAAATGTTTGGCCCTGTGCTAAATGTTTCCTGAACATCGTGATCGTCAGGAAACATTTTTTTGGAGCTGGAAAAGTCAGAGAACTTGAAAATTTCTGGAAAACTCAGGGAAGAATGATTTTTTGTCATAATCCAAAATTAATGCTTCTGCGAGGTTAGCTCAGGGCCTATTTGCAATTTTTTTTAAAATTGTCCCAGTATAAATTTGAAAAATGTTCAACAGTTTCCAAAGAAAAAATTGTCAAAGTTTTCCACGTATGGCGAGTACAAATTTTCAAAATGTTCAACAGTTTCCGAGGAGAAATTTGCAAAATTTTAGACAATTTTCAAAGAGAAATTAGAAAAATATCCTCGTTTAATGAGCTCAGATTTGCAGTAATTAAAAACTTTTCTTGATAAAAATTTTCGAGATTTTCCGAGCTCAAATTTTCAAAATTTCCAACTTGTTTTCAAATACAAATTTGTATAATTTACAAATTGGTCTCATGATAATTTGGAAAAAAAAGTTTTAAAATGTTTTCATGACGATTTTTCAATATTACTATTAATGTTGGGAAGTATTGAATATTGTCCCGTGTAGATTTTTCAAAATCGTGGATAACATTGGCCGAATGTCAATTTTGAAATTGTGCTTGGTCAGTAAAATTTGTTTATTAACCTGGAAAATTCATGGAAGTTAAATGTGAAATTTCTGGGGAATCCCGTTGAACTTGACCGGTACCATCTGATTACCGAAATAAATTTTGCGAACCATTTTGAAGAAACTGTTGCTGAAACAATGTTCTATTGGTCTGTACTAGGCATTAAAGTATCATTTTTCTTTCTTTTTCTTAAGTTTTTCTGAAAACCAAAGTATTATTTGATAATTACTTTAGAGGGTTTTAGGAAAGTTTATCTAAGTCTCAATAAATTGGCGATATTTTGTCCGGCGGAAAACGTTCCTGATTTAATTTTAGCTCGTTTAGTTTTTTTATATTTTAAGTATTTTAGACGTTGTTAGGGGATGATTAAAACGAAATTGCATAATTTTTGAGACGCCTTTGCGAGAATATATTAAAGCGTGGATCTTTCTATTGTTTTCTTGTGAATTTGAACTATTTTGAAACTTACGTTGTGAGGCATAATATTATTGAGCATAATAGATTGCGAATTTATTCTAGGAAAAATTGTCAAGCTTTTTCCGAATACAGATTGGCAAAATTTTCCATCTGATCCAAGAACAAATTTGATAAATTTTCAACATTTTAAAATTACAAATTTGCAAAATTTTGTGTTTTTCAAAAGACAAATTTGCAAAATTTGAAACAATTTCCGAGTACAAATTTGCAACATTTTCAACGTTTTCCGAGGACAAATTTGCAAAATTGTCAACATTTTCCAAGTACAAATTTTCATCGTTTCCCTAAGACAATTTGATAAATTTTTCACATATTCCGAGGGCAATTTTCCAACCTTTTCAACATTTTCCAAGTACCAATTTGCAAAATTTTCAACATTTTCCCTGGACAAATTTGATAAATTTTATAATAATTTCCGGGGATCAACGTGCGAAATTTTCAACATTTTCCGAGCTCAAATTTGCAAATATTAATTGCATATGTTTATTTATTAAAAAAATAATTATAATTACCAAATTTTTAAAAATATTGAAAATTTTCCTTTATCAATTAGCATACGTCAAATTAGTTCATCGTCATTGGTCAGGAAATTTTTTTTAAAAAAACCCTTGAAAAGTCAGGGAAGTTTAATATGAAATTTCTGCATGAGGGAACCCTTTATAAAAAAAATTTGAAAGATACACGCTACAAATTTTCTTACTTTGGAGTCTCGAAATAATTTTGTAAAATTTGGACCTTATCCCTGTCCGTTGTTTAAGTTGACCACTCTTACATATACATTTTTCTATGAATCATGACTAATTTGAATGCCTCGCATGTGTTTCATTTTACTTTTATTTTTAATAAAATTTCCTAATTTTTCGGTAACAGCATTTGAGTTTTATTTTATTTTCTTTCTCTTTATTTTATTTTTCAATCTTTGACAAGTTTCCTCTCGCTTCGCTCTTGTCGTACCGAGGTCTCAGAAACTTTATCGGTAAATTTTAAGTAGGAGATGATCTTAAACGGACGGGTCTCCAGACTGCATTAAGACGAGCCGTAGTGTTTTTAACTGCATGAGACGTTTACTTTTATCCGCTTGACCGCATCATTCTTAAGAGCATGTTACTTTTTACCCCTGATTGAGCCAAGTTTCGAACTAACTTTTATTTCAGATTTTTTTTTTACTAAACTACACCTAATTTTATGTCAATGTCCCATTTTTTTGTCATTATATGTGTTGTTTAATTTGTGTTGTTGTTGTTGCTAAACATTGTTATTCAAATTTATTTTTTGTAGAAAAAATGCGTTCACTTTAATCTTACTTTTTGAATGAAGCTTAGTCAACGTTTGTAGATTTGCCAAAAGTAGTCAAATTGGTGCATTTTTGACATTTTATGCTGTTTTTATGCAGTAAAATACTATTTTTTTTATCGTAGTGAAATTGATAAAATACTATACTTTTTTCACCGTGGATTTTTTAAAATGTGATTATTTTAGTTGTGAAATTGGGAAATATTATTTTTTTTTATACTAAAATTGGTTAAATAATATTATTTTTGTATTGAACTTTTTAAAACATTTTTTCCGTAGTTAAATTGGTATACTACTTTTTTCATGCTGATATTTTTAAAATGATTATTTTCGTTGTGGAATTGTGAAATATTTTTTTTTCATACTAAAATTGGTAAAATAGTATTTATTTCGTTGTGAAATTGGTAAAATACTACTCTTTTCATAGTGATTTGGAAAAAAAACCAATTTTTCGTATTTAAATTGAAAATACATTACTAAGTTTTTTTCATAGTTAATTTGGTAAAATGCTGTCCGAAATGATTAGCCAGCCAAACAACGACACCAATAAATTCTTATTAGAACTTTTCAATAAAATATTCCACTCCCACATTTTTCCGGCAGCCTGGCAATCAATCCTAGTACGACCGATCCACAAAAAAGGTGATAGACAGGACCCAGCAAATTACCGCC
>JAQGBX010001864.1:0-22701 GCA_034698745.1 Megaphyllum sjaelandicum | reverse complement strand
CCAAGCCGGTTCGCATCCAGAGACTGGACCACCTTCATTATGTAGACCTTGTCTGTTAGTTAGTATCGCGCTACGGGCCTTTGTAATTTGTTATTATTTGATATTTTTAATTGTTTAATTTTTGTAAAGAAAAAGTGTGTGTGGTGTCGAGGTCACCACTGGGTGGCGCCGTGACCTGGGGTCACAGGTAGCTTGTTGAATAAACGGGCAGTTCGCCCCTGACCTCCGAGGTGAACAGTTGTCTCCTGTTCTTCTTTGTTGACCACAATTTGGGCACTACACACACCTTGCTCTCTCTTTTGTTTTGAACCCCCCTTCCTGCGGAGTGTCTTAATGATGGCCGGAAGCCGGGAGTGCCTGGTGAGTACCTAGTGTGATGCTCCTCCCCTTTGATATGGTGTTGTTCCTTTTGTTGTCTTTCTAGAGGACAGAACGCACAGAGGAGTTCATTATTGTTGTATGTGTACAAGTGTGGCACATATTTCTATTTTGTTTTGTTGTTTCCCTTTGATTTTTATGCATATGATCTATAGTATTTTGTTGTTTTTGCTTGTATCCCCTTGGTTAGGATCATATGAATCTGCTAACCTAGTTAGGGTTGTGTTTTATGGTGCTTCACTTCACCAGTTAGTGGCGCTGCTGTGTGCCTTTGTGTTTTTATTTGGTTTGCACCTGACCCTAGTTAGTGTTAGGATTGGTGGCGCTGTAGTCAACCCCTTTGCTTTGCACCTGACCCTAGTCCTGTGTTAGGATTATTCATTTGTTTTGAACGCCATCTTGTTTATTTCTCAACGCGACTTCGTCTAGACACAACACGTGTCTGCGACCTTCACGAACACATGGCTCAGCATGCGCTAGCCCTTGTTCCTTAACTTAATCTTTTCGTTCGGCCACGAGGCCGAACTTACAGTTCGGCCTCGTTTCAGCATCGTTTCGCTGTTTATGATTGGAAAGTTCGTATTAATGTTAATTGTAAATAGTTGTGAATAAAACCTGTAAATATATTCTCTACGATTCTTCGCCTGACTCTGTCGCCAAAGACGCCAAAACTCCATATGATTCTAGCACTGCCCAGGACACTTTCTGGTCTTTGCTATAGAAGGTTTTTTTAAAATCCACAAAGCAGACCAAAATTTCTTATTCTTTCTATGGTCGAGCTTCTCAGCTATCATCCGTAAAGCCAAAATCTGCTGTTTGGTGAATGGTTTCGTAGTCTTAATTTTCATAACCCTGCTGGTTCATTTGAGTCTTTAGTCTGTTTAATAAGACGGTTATCAGAATTCCATTGAAATTACTCATCAGGGAAATTGTTCTGTGGTTCTTGCATTGCATTGCCTGTCTTGCATATTGGAATCAAACCTAACTAGATCTTTCTTTGGGGACTGTGCCTTGATCCCACGCTGCTTTGCATGTTCGATTTATCTAACTGAATATAGCCTTCCCCCATATGGACTTGTCTTGCTCTTTGGTTGGTTCACGGCTTGCATAATCTTCTCCCGTGAAATTTATGAAATGCTTGCACAGTTTAGTGGTGAAATCCTATGTAACTCATCTACAACCTGTTCGGAGATGCACTTAGAAAAGTTATCCTCATAGAGTTCAATGCAGCAGGTAATCCATTGTTTTATGATAGCTCCCATTTCCATGAGGATGTTGCATTCTACATTTTCTACAGTTGTCCTGGTTCCAACTTTCTGTTGAGGTTTTTCTAAGTTTGTAGACCTCTCTGATTTAATATCTTCAACCCATAGTATCTTCAAGCCATTTTGCTATATTCATTCCTATAACTGCTTTCTTCGATTCATTACATTTTGCCTTGTATTGCTGTTCATCTGAGGTAAAGGCATCCTGTCTAATCTTCAGTAAGTGTTTTTTTGGAGTAACTTCAGTGTCTTCTGTGAGATTTACTTTTTTTGTTAGTTTCTCTAATTGTATTTCGGTAATGACCTCTTCTACTGCCTTTTTAGTGTGTTGAATATTCTCTCCATTCTTGAGTCATTATCATACTCACCCCAAGTTTATTTCTATACAAAGCACCTATTGTGCCATGTGGTATTTGGTGCTTGTACACGCTTAATTTATCTTCAGCTGCGATTTAATGTTTGCAATTACAAGACTATTGTTAGATGCCATATCCGCAACTTGAAAACTACAATACTGGTGAACATCTCTTAGCAATCAATACAGTAGAACCCGGATAAGTAGAATCCCGATAAGTGAAAAACCCTTAGATGATAAAAACCGGCTATGTGGCAATTATTTGCAAGCACCATGTGCAGCTTTTGTGTGTATTTAAGACCGGATAAGTGGTAAACACGCCTTGCAGTCTATAATGAATCTCAGACAGCAGTCAGTATAGCGCATTTACTTACTGCGGGATTGGGGAAATAACTGCTTTTCAGTATATAAAAAATCAACACTGAGCGCAGTTTAGTGTATACATGTACATGTGCATAAATAGAAGAAAATCGGGTCTTTCATTCTACACTTAGACGGAATTACTGTACAGTACTATATTAATCATTGAAAGTACATCAAAAACTAGTTCAAAATTGTAAATATTCTAGCACAAGCTTAAGAAATTAAACACTTATAGGCTAAATTCATTAGGTTTTCTATGGAGCTGACAGTGTTCCCACATTTCTGGGAAACCTGGGATTGTCAGGGGATTTTTTTTGACAGGGGAAACCTGGGATTGTCAGGGGATTTTTTTTGACAGGGGAAACCTGGGATTGTCAGGGGATTTTATGAAGTTGTGTGAAAAGTAAGGGGAATTTTTAACCAGCCAGGCCTTTCACTTTAAACAGGAAATCTTAGACACCAAAAAAAAACAAAAGTTATTGGATGATGCAGCCAAAGAATCTCGTGCAATTGATATTGAAATTGTTGAGTTAAAAAATTCTCAATAATGGTAGGTTAGTTTATTTTAATGATTTTGACTGTCTAAAAACTAGTCAGGGGAAAATGCAATATTGATTCTGGGAAACCTGGGAAAGTCAGGGGATTTTCATTTGAATTAGTGTGGGAACCCTGCAGTCAGGGAACTTGAAAACGACCTGGAAAAGTCAGGTAAATTCAACGCAGTCATTGCGATCCAAAATTAATACTGTACATGGTTAGCTCAGGGCCTATTTTCCAAGTAGAACTTTGCAAAAAAACTCCACATTTTCGGGGTGCAGATTTACAAAATTTTCAACGTTTTCCGAGTAGAAATTTGCAAAATTTGCCACGTTTTCCGAGTAGAAATTTGCAAAATTTGCCACGTTTTCCGAGTAGAAATTAGCAAAATTGCCCACGTTTTCCGTGTACAGATTTTCAAAATTCTCTAGGTTTTCCAGAGTACAAAATTTACACATTTTCCGAGGACAAAATTGCAAAATTTCCCACTTTTCCGAGTACAAATTTTTAATAACATTTTCCGACTACAAAATTTTCCCATCTTAAAAAATTTTCACGCAACTTTTTTAAATTAAAAAAAAAATCTATGTTAATTTTCAAAATTGTCGTTAGTAAATCTTTAGAAAGAAAAAATTCCAGTGTCAAGTTTGGAAAACATGTCAATTTTTCACGTCGTCGTCGGTCGGGGAAATTTGTTTTAAAACCTGGAAAAGTCAGGGAAGTTGAACATAAAATTTCTGGGGGAACTTTGTGGAAGGTAAAAATTCTTGTCACCATCGAGCAGCATGCCCCCCGGAAACGTGGCAAATGTAAATTCCTAAAGGACGTAGGACTGGATTGCGGAGAGGACTGAAATTTAGGATTCTGGATACCATCGAGCCGCGTGATGGACACTCATTGTGCATGGTTGTTCAATGTTTTGTTGCTGGATTCGATGAAATGCTAGTTTGGAATGTTCCACAATTACCCCGAGGATCCACTCAGAAATGTGGCATTCGATAGACTGCCTGGAATCACCATGCCAGAGGTCAGCAAAAAAAATCATGTGTGTTGCTACATGTATACATGTCAGGGTGGGGCATATGTCTGGGCTTCTCAAATATCTTTACCACCTCATCCGCTAGGTAAAACGTGCTTACATCAGTGAATAGGATGTGATGTGATGTCACCAGAAGCCATGTCAAACATTACAGTGCACGTCAATTTCATGGCGCATGCGATTTTAAACGCTAAACCGTAGGAGATAGAGCAAATCCTCGAATTATAAAGTTGGTCAGCGTTGCACAATTTGTGAAATAATAGTGCTTGTGACATTTATTATTGCTCGCATATCTGACAATGTAACTGGTTTTTGGCTGATGCGTGCATCCCTGCATAGCATCTATGCAAGACAGGAAAGCTCAATTGTGATCTAATGTTTACTAGTAATCATTCCCCATTAAATAAATTAAATGAACTTTGGATTACAAAGGTACATTGGACGTCTAAATTGTTGACATTCTTTACTAGCAGGACATGACTTGAATGCATTCAATTGTGCAATTGACCAGCCCCTGACAACTTGGTGGTAGCATTCCTGCCTTGCATAGATGCTATACAAGGATGCACACATCCGCCAAAAACCAGGTACGTTGTCAGATATGCGAGCAATAATAAATGTCACAAACATTATTATTGCACTAATTATGCAACGCTGACCAACTTTCTAATTCGAGTATTTGCTCTATCTCCTACGGTTTAGCGTTTAAAATCGCATGCGCCATGCAATTGACGTGCACTGTAATGTTTGTCATGGCTTCTGGCTGATGTAAGCACATTTTACCTAGCACCTGAGGTGGTAAAGAAATTAGAGAAGCACAGACATATACCACACCCTGTATAAATATTACATCAGGCATGGTCGATCAGTTATCAAACAATCATAATCACAATTATTAATCAAATCAATTTTGTTTTTTATGATTCAGCTGCAATGAATAACATGTATGCGCTTTCAGCATACAGTAGGCCTATGTTTTATCATCACTATACGGATTGATGATATTGCAGACAGCAGACAGCAATTTAAAACATTAATTTCACTAATGTCTAATTTTCATTTGGCAGAACTCTACTAGCTAGCTGCTCTTATGCGCATTACCATTACGATTTTGTGCATATTTTCTGCACAGCAAGAGAAAGGGAATTTTGCCCTGTGGGAATCCAACCTAAAACCCATATTCAAAGTTGAAACCTGTACAGGAAGCTTTATTGGGTGGATATCACCTGAAGTCGAAAAAGCAAATGCCAGTTTTATGGTATATCACGTTGACTTTTGCTGAAAAGTAATTTAGGCTACATGTAGGCCTATGTAAAACGATACATGTAATTAAGAAGAACATGTACTTTTTCCAATATTTAAAGCATTAAATTAACATAATCGGCATTGGATCCTGATATTTATCCTGTCGTAGGTAAACTGGCCATTATATTCAATCAACTGCTGATTGCGATTGCATTATCAATTTATGACATAAGCCTACTCTTGATGCATAGCCTACTGTTTGTGGCGACCACGGAAGCGCCAAACATGTACCAGTTTTATAATAATGAACTATAGCCTATGTCACAGCCTTACAAGACACTGTAAAGATATAAAACTGATTGTAGATCCAGAGTAATTTCCATGGTGATTCCATGCAGTCACTTGAAGTTTTTAAAGTCATTTAAAGTTAATGATTGGAAATATTTAGTCAAAATTAAAATTATCACATACAGCATATTACTTTTTCTAATCCATTAAATGATAGATATTTTGGAAGCATCGCCTGATATAGATTTCATCCGCTTTTTGAAAACACTGAAGCATCTTAATATTATTGATGCAATAAACTTCCTATTGGCATTTTATGATTTTATTGATGGAACGTCAACGCGCTGCACTCGCGCGTTCCATCAAACGTAATCAAAGTAATGAAACGATATTGGCAGACATTTAATTAATGCACATTGATCAAAAATAGAGCAAAGGTCAATTATCCAGGGACGCATGAATACATGCAGCTACATGTATACAGTAGATACGTGTAAATCAGTGGTCCTAGAAAATTGATATTTGTCGAAAAACAGTTTACAATTAAGAATTATTTATACCAAGAGTTTCGTACAAAATTTCTAGCATTATTAAATTTTAAAATTAAAAAGAAAATTTCAATAAAATATTTTTTTTAAAACTTCGAGCAATACATGCAAGTAGGCCTACATGTAGGCCTACATTATGCCCTACATGGACCAAGTAGGCCTAAACTAGAGCTGCAGACATATGTAGTATTTTTCTGAATTGTAATTACTATATCGAAGCTTTAATGTAAATATGTAACATACAGTAGCCTACATGTATATAGTAGGAAGCTGCACAAATCATGAACATACACATAGCCTACTGTATAATAACAAGGGAGAGATGAGAAAAAACAGGATAAATAAGCCTTACCGGTACTCCTCCCAATTTACTCGTATTCCATGACATCAAATGCTTATTACTTTCCGTAACAGGCTCATCTATAATTCCTAATAAGCACCTGGGTTGAAAAGAGCGTTTCTCCATCCTGCTTTCTAAAGAATTTTTTCTGAATGTTTCACAGCATCAAAATCCAGCTAGTGATAAACCGCCATTCCGTTCCGTATTCTAACACAATTGCGCCATCCGGTGGACGGCAGGGTAACTAACATGTACAGGGTGAGCCGAAAAATATCGACACGACTTTTGCGCATTGGTACAGGGTGGGTTTTTATTCGTAAATCATATCACTGATCATTTCCACCTGATTCTACAGGGTTCTCTCAGCAATTTCATTTTCAGCTTCCCAAACTTTTCCAAATTTAAAAAAAATTTCCCTGACCAATGACAATGTCAATAATTGACAAATTTTGCAAAATTTACTAATGAAAATTTTAAAAATTAACATAGAAAAATAAAAGCTATAACCATGGATCGACACAAAACGACTACGTTGAATTTCCCTGAATTTTTCAAAATAAGTCAGGACCTGGAAAACCTGTAATCCCCCATCCCTTGCATAAATCTACAGAACTAGCCTATAAAGGTGTCTCGCAGCGCTTTACCTTTTGACCAAAACGCACTTTTACAATACATCATAAAATTTACATAATTTTACGATAAAAGTTCGCTTAAACGATGTACCTTGAACATATCTTTTCTATCAAAAAAAGGAAAAATTAAAGCACTGCGGTACCCCATGGCTAGTTCTGGAGATTTACACAAGTGGTGTCTGATTAGCAAAATTGTCAAATTAAAGAAATAACCAGTCTAGACCGTCTGGTTCATCTTCATCTTCTATCATCACGTCGTAAAATACTGCAACAATAAAACAAAACACAACATTTCGAAGCAACAAATGTCTTCATCAAGTGTCTATTAATAAGGCCGAAATAAATTTAAAATTATGTGTAATGGGTAAATATGTATTACGGCCTTATTAATAGACACCTGAGGAAGACGTTCATGGTTGCGGTTTTTTATGGCGTTTAATTGTTGGTCTGCTTCATAATCACTTTCCCGGCCAGCACTGAGGAGGCCTGCATCACAGTAGGTTGGGTTATAATACTGTACTGTACAGGCATTTACTACTAGAAAATTGACATTTTCCCATATAAATTATCTATTCAATCTCGCTCTTATTAGACTGATGCAGTTTTCTAATTTTTATGTAAATAATACAAAAGAACATGCAATGCAAAAAACATAAGCAGTAATCCAATGTTTACGTAGCATATATTTCACTTTCCATGTTAAATTATTTCAATTTTTAAAATTACCTTTTGTTTAGTCATGAAATTTCTATATAATCTTAAAGTCTATAGTATTTGCATAAAATGTCATCATCATTTTAAATAAAAACACAGACAAAGTTTTCACGTGACATGTTTTATTCAGTAACTGTTTTTTGTAAGGATTTTTATAATTTGAGTTAAACTTAATTTATAGTAGTAGTTTTCAGTTTAAAATATCCAAAACATTTTTTGAACAAACCAGCAATGATCAATTTCATTGACTATTACAAAATTTTTAAACATCATTAAAATGTCCTCACATCGTACATAACATGTTCAGCTGTTTTAAAAATATATTCAAGAATGAAAAAGGTACACTCAGTGTACGTGGACGCATCACAAGAATAAATAACGAAAATAGTAAAAGTTAAGGGAATGAAAATCAAAAGATTTCAGATTAATGACAATGAGAAGAGTTAATGCTTGTTAGGCGGATGGTTCGGGAAGAATAATTTAGCACACTGCATCTTTGGCATAAGAGCGTAAGTCTTTAACATAATTCTGGTGGGGTATCAAGTGCTTGACAATCAACTGTCAAATCAATTTGTTGCAATTTCCCTAGCTTTTAAGAAAGCAGGAAAACCTTCAATTATCCAAAGCTTCAACCATCATATCCCAAATCTGAATAAACCTTTGGAGGATTGGCTTCTTTAGAATCTGTAAAAAATAATCAAAAGACATTGAATTGGAATTTCATAGAAAAAACCAATCAATTGTTATCTGCATATTTAGTTATGCAAATATCGCTTAACTATGAAACACTTACTGCAATGAATGACGTCTTCAAAACTGTAATTCTCGATATTTACAGACTGATGTAGCCAAACATTGCTCTCTAGATCTCGCAAAGTACATCGCAACTTAGGATCAGGATGAAGCAAGTGTGAAATCAAATTCATCAAATCTAAATGTTAAAAAAGATATGTTTAGATGCAATGCAAAAAAAACCTCAGCATTTTTAACCTGGTGTACACCTAATAAATATTATTTCTATAAAAGCATTTTCTCTCGTATTCAGTGAGACACTCCATCCCACCTGTATTTTTTATCATTTGGTGTCCTAATTACATACAATTATTGCATGCCTGAATGTAAATAAACTGACCTTTGGAAACTTCAAATGGTGGATGCAAAACTGCTTGAATGGTTTCATCAATATCAAAGAAAGGATTTTCTCCAAAAATCAGAGTATACAGAGTGACTCCCAGTGACCACATTTCCAATTCCGGTCCTTTGTATTTTTCTCCACTCAGCACTTCGGGACTGCAATATTCAATGGTTCCACAGAAGGTGGAAAATAGTCTGGTTGGCGACATGAAAGTAGCTGATCCAAAGTCAATCAATTTGATGTGAAATTTTTCGTCCAAAATTAAGTTTTCATCTTTGATGTCACGATGACATATGTTCAAGCTGTGTAAATAGGATACTGCTGACACAACCTGCAAAATAAAATAGATATATTAAATGTTAAAAAGAATAAATATAAGAGCTTGGTGAGAATATCATTTTTAAAAGCTAGACTAGGAGTACAGCTTAAATATGCAGTTTACCTGTCTGAAAATATAGCTCGCCAATGGTTCATCCATATTTGGAGCACGGTCAATAAATTCAAACAGATCCATTCCACATCCGTGCTTTTCCATTACCATTTGCAAGAAATCTTCATTTTCATAAACATCTAAAACCTAGAAAATATACAAATGGTAGGCCTATTAGAATTTGACATAAGCCGGGAAAATTAATAAATCACAGCAAGGGTTAATCGGGCTTACCTTCACAATATTTGGATGATTCAAAATGGTTAGCAAGGAGACTTCAAGAGGGACTACTTTTTGCAGAGCGCTGTCATCCACCCAACATTCTTTGTATACTTTGGCTTTGCGAATAAATTTGGTAACCACCTTTACATATAAAAATATTAATTATAAATAACTTCATCAATTTTAAGTATTTCCAACTGAACAAGCGAGCAATATTTTTACCAGTAATTTATCATTATTTCGATAGCATAATTTTACACATCCAAAAGCACCTTTGCCTATTTGCTCTAATGTCGTGTAATGCTCGGAATAAGGACCACGCGTACAATCCAGTGCTGTATAATCGAAAGATGACTGTAAGCAAACAGCATCATGATGCTTATGCTCTGAGTTGATCTGAAGTAAAAGTAAGCAAATGAGCAGTTCAGTCACTGACCAAGTTTGTTTGATATGTAATTGGTTATAATCATAATTTCAAATACAAAAAATCTTTTCTGGTATTAAAACTAAGATCATACCTGCGCAGAATTCATTGCTGAAGATGACATGTCAACAGAGCTGTTGCAGCTTGACGCCACATCAAAAGATGTCCCTAACCGAAAGCCCTCAGCTGGTTCATCGGGATCTCGTGATACCCACAGACAATACAAACGTTGCCCATCATCTAGTTCAATCATTCTTATTTGATATACAATTGCTGAAAACAAAAGAATGTTCACAATTATTTAAATGCGGGGAGTGCACTAAGACACTTTGCATTATAAAGCTCAAGCAGATCAATATGATGATGTCAAGTAAATCGTTAAAAAAAAAATGACAATGTCACCATTAATTTAAATTTTATAAATAAAAAAAGGTATTTATAAAATCACATTCAGAAGAACTTTATAATTCAAGTGTTAAAAAAAAAAACTTTAAATAAGCTGGATCAAACATTTACCTAATTCAGATTGATCTCGATGTTGCCCAAGACCAAAGTAGCTTCCTTCAAAAATTCTTGGACACTTGGATTTTATAGGTGTTTCGCTTGGAGTTGATGTAGAATAGGATTTTTGAAATTCTTGAGTTTTTAAATGTCTCTGTTGAACATAAGGAGGTGGCGGTGGGGGAAGGGGAAGTTCGTAACTTTCAGAAGTAATGGCACGTGAAGAATCCTCTGTGGGAGTTCCAGAGGCCGAATCTGAATTGTGAGTAAGAGTGCATGAACTGCCATGTTCACTGTTGCAGCTGCAGCTTACTGGTGATGCCACAGAAATCTTCATGTTGGCCATTTCCTCATGAATCTCTGCATTACTATGCGTTTTAGAGTCTTCTATGTTAACTTTTGAGCTGCCTAACTCCAAGCTAACAACACCATTCAAGATTTGACTTTTTGCAGGATTGCCATTGATATCGGCTTCAATGTTTCCCAAAGCATCGCAGTTTTCCTGGCAGCTTTTCTTTTTGGTAGTTGTGATTGTGTCAGACTTGTAATTATCAGTAATACCATCATTTGCATTGGTACTAGGAGCAATCACTTTATTGTCAGTCATAACGCTGCCTTTTATCTCAAATTGGCTAGTGGAAAACTGATGAGAGTGCCACCTGTTTGCAAAATTGTTTGATGCATCCACCATTGACAGTGGCTGCTCGCTAACTGAGATTTCATCATCCACTTCATCCTCTTCATATGGTGGAAACAATGCTGAGTCCGAATCCATAAATTCTTGATCATCGTAGAAGGATGGAATCAAATATGAGATATTCTACAAAAATCACAAAAATATGATTAGGTAAATGCAGAAAATGTTTTAAAATACATGTTAACCACAAAGTAGTGCATTACAAATTTGGACTAAACACTCTTATAAGGTCATACTTAATGGTAACTTAATTAAAAGCACAAATAAGTGTATCATCATATTTTAATGGTAATTTACTTTTGGGAAAGTCAGCAAATGTTACATGTGAATATCATATTATGGTTAAACTAGAAATATTGGGATGCCAAAACAATATCACCAAATTTTCTTCACCAAAAGATCAAGATAAGCGAGTTTAAGTTTGACACAGTTTGAAAAAATAGCCGAACACTACCTTTCCAACTAATTGGTTCTGCGAATATCCAAACAGCATAAGACCAAAATAATGGTTACAGCTGTGGATGGTTCCGTCTGGAAGAAGAGTTATCATCCCGCTGATGTTGGCAAAAACCCAAATGACACCGGTGTAAACGGAACTCTTCGGATCATCCGTATCCGAACACAGGTTCGGAAGGCTGCTTGAAACGGCGACGTTTTCGGTTGGCCACTCGCAACTTTCTAGACTGCAGATACTTTCGTCTTCTGCAGCAGAAGTTTCGCAAACCAAGGAAGACTTAGTGCTTCCTTGATTGCTTTTTTTATGTAAAATGCTTTTCAACAAAGAGTTCGTGTCTGTATCAATGCTGTAAGCACTATAGGACGGAGTCAGAGATGAGTAGCTTTCAAGTTCCGGCTCCAAGTAGATGCTCAAAGGAAACGATGCACCGTCTTTTGTACGTCCAGTACAACACTGTTTCCTGATTTCCTGAAAAATATTCAAAAATGTCGTTCTAATTTGAATTGGAATAAAGTATTGATAAGCGAATCACGAATTTACCAGTAATTTTATGGCAACATTTTTTAACTTTAGATTTTTTGAAGAAACAATTCTTAGCATTTTGGGCCTAAGTTCCTTGCATCTATTTTACTCAACCATCCATGATTGAAAATAATATTTATGATAATTTTGAATTTGGAAAGGGGTGAAGGAGAACCAAGGAAAATCCCTTGGCAACCTATAAGCTGAAGCGTAGAGCAAATTGGGTTACATTTTTTTGTTATTTCAGTGTTATACTATTTTATTTCGTTAGTCGTCAATTTGATTCAATCCATTCCATTGTATTTTGAAATTTAAAAACATGGTATTTACTGCATGACTCGTAGATTTTCAGTTTTTGAGATCTACCAGCCCTTTTTTTCCCGTGTTTGACCTCAAAAAGCGCACTTGTCGTAAATATATCAGTAAACAAAACTACTTGAGATAAAATTTCAACATTGGTGAAGCTTGAAAAGTCAAAATTAATTAGCCTTTTTTAAAACTTTCTTTTTGATGAAGACATACTGTACCCCCAAAATTGCCGGAGATTAGACAATATACCGCTTTACCTATTTTACTTTTTTAATTTAAATATCTGAAAAATAATTTGAGATTCACCATCCATGGACAAATTTTAACTACGTAAAGTAGAATTGGATGTTGAAAAAATAATGATAATTAATCGTTACCTTTGGAATCGGCTCGTTTGGTTTCAAATCAGGAATAACCAAGGACGGAATCACTTTACAAAGATCAATGCCCTCGATATCACTTGGGCTCTGGTATCCGAGAAGAGTAATCAAGTTGGCGTCAGAACATAAAACGATTCCCTGCAAGCATATACAATTTAAAAAATTAATGTTTTGCTGATTCAAAACCTGCACACACTGCATGCAGCATGCAGAGCAATAATATAATTAATTTATGGTTAGAATCATTATACTTCTCCATTGCATAACGTGATACTGCTGACAGGATGATGAAATGAACTATATATAGGAAAAGGCTGGTGCAATTTACGGATTTATTTTTAGCCTTGTAACATTTTCATTAAAAAAATTGGGCTAACTTTCATTGCAATGGAAATTTCCTCGTCTGGGAAAATGCCATTTTGCTGATGGCGCCACAAGTCGCCCAAAGTGGCCCCAAACCATCTATTTATGGCCAGTATTTAGCAGCTTGAGAGCATACACTGCATCATGCAATCCTTCATTTTGGTTGCTGAATCATTCCAAATAATAAGCACACTTTCTATAACAGATATGAGCCACGATGGAATTTTAAAATCAGCAGGTACTATAAGTATCTCGAGTTTCATTGTTATTTTTAATTTTGCAAAGACGTCGACGCCGCATTAAGTTCTGGTATTTCCTATTTTAAGCTTATAAAAGCAACAATGACGCTTTTCAAGCGGCACTATTTCCATTCATTATTTACAAACACAACAAATGCTAAGAAATACATTAGGAGACAAAAATCTAGCTTTCGATTTAATGAGTTTTCCCTAACCATCACAAACGAATTAATACATGTAATGTTGAATTCATTAGCTCATAAGTCCATGTTCTCTAATTCACATGAAATGGGTGGCTTCTTGTACCAGCTAGTACACAATTTTCCCAACCTATTTCTGAGAATTGACCAAAGCAAAAACGTCAAGCTAAATTAACATTGACTTCTTTCTCTTTTCTAACGTCGGTGGAGCTGCATTTCTTGCTATTTACAGTAAATAATCACGCGCAAATAATATGCGTAATATAGCTGTTGAAGTCCTTAGTAATTTATAAAGTATGTTATATACAGATTTCAAATAGTGTATTTTCTGCGAAAAGGCGAAAACTTGTTGATGCAAGAAAATGCAATGTACATGTGTATATATCTCCGAATTTGCCCAAAGCAATTTATAAACCGGCGACAGAAGATGTCTACAGCTATTAAAGAGTTGAGTTTAGTGTCTGGTGGTGCAAACCCCTCGGATCAATTTTGCTGTGCCCCGAAGGGTAAACAGTAAGGGATTCTGCATACCATTCGCATGAGTGAGAAACATCACATTGTTGAATCCTGGATGAGGGTCATCAGGAAAGAATAAAAAGTTCAACAACAGACTTTTTGTCATAAGTTCATTCACTGCTAAAACACTGAAGTTAAAATTAGGGTTAGCAGAAAAATATTGTTAAGAATCTCCACAATTTCAAACTTTCGGTAGGGTGCACCAAAATCACTTAAATTTAATATGCAATCATCGCTTGACCAGAACGGCAATAAATTCCTAGCAATACGATATACGTGAAAACTGCAACTTCCATTATTAAATTGAAAATTACCCTAGCTGTCTGGGTTAAATTTCATGCATATGTACTGTATACCGTTTTGTACAAGGTACACCCAAGAACGGTTGAAATGACACAATTTCAGCTGCTTGAGAATTACTTAAAACTAGATCTAAAAGTTGGCGTCACTCGCAGTCTATCATGGAACTATCTTCAAAAGTGAACGTGCAAGCCTAAAAGGATACAGATCTGATACAATTGCAGACAAGCCCTATAATCACTCATCGATAATTGTGTTAGTATGATAAACAGTTGACACAAAAGCTCTAATAAACTATATACAGTACACATGTACATGTATATTATACTGTACAACTGACCTCTTTTTGCACACTTTATTTTTAAACCGTGAACAAGATCAAGTGAGAAATGGGTCGAAGCACAGAAAAGTTAAGAGGGATGGAACCAATCAATCTTTTATCAAAAAATGTAAAAGCCTTTCGTTTTTGCCAATTTTTATTTTCAGGGGCGTTCGTAAAACATGCCACACCCTTTATTCCAAATGGTGCCTAACTCTCAAGATAATTTCCTTCACGTGTAAACTATAAGGTAAACTAGTGCATTTCTTTGTAGTAGGTACCACATGGAGAAGCATAGACTGAGTCTGAGACCTACTGTAGTTAACATCGCAACTTTTCTCACAAACAGTGGAGTTGCATTTCTACTGTCATTGGCTGCAATGTGCCATATCATAATCATTGCCATGTAACTCAAGACCGAAGAAACAGTTTGCAAACTACAGACTACGTGACAGTTGTCTGGGCCAGTCTGGCTGTGCATAAACTTCTCTTGGTATGGTTAATAATTTTACGAGCGCGTACTTATGCATCTGCGGGTATTTTAGAATTTAAAATATTTGAAACTCGATAACCTTGTATTGTAAGCCCGTAGCAAGGTTTAAGCTAGGGTATACAATGCATGACTTCACTTTCAACATTGCAGGACATTAAAACTACAGCTAATTACATGTAGCTACTCATTATTGTGGTCTAACAGAAAACTATACATGTGTACATAGTATAGGCAGGTGTCTTACGACCGGGATCCAAAGTGTCAAAAGATCGAGGCTGCCCAATTCGTACAATGCTAAAAATTATCATACTAACAATGTCTCTAACAATGATTCGTTATTACGGCATATGGCTAGTTTCTAGTTACTTCTAGTGCAAGAATCGCGCTAGTAGGTGAAACAAAATTAGGATAAATCCTAACTTTAAAAAGTTCTTTCAGTTGTCTTAAAACTTTGGCCTTATAAATTTTTGGTTTAATAAATTGCAGGATTTACAAGTCATGCTAATTAGTAGTTGGACATGAAATGGAAGGAAATCCTGAGAGAAAAACTCGCAAAATACCATCTATATTTCCTATACAAATCATGCCAAAAGCAAACATCAATATTCCATTAACGAGTGCAGTGAATCTCTGCATCAGAAAACATCACGCAAAGGCAGAGAAAATCGCATTATTTTCTAAAATTGTCATCTAGAAAATGCGATTTTGATTACAAGCTACAATACCGAATGAGAAAACTCATAATACCTTTCGTAGCAGATTTTTCCAACTGCGAATATTGATAATCCATTAAAGAAAGAAGTGATGGTCGATACACTATAGCACTGAACAGATCGATGCTGCGTTTCCTGGGTTGTGAAGGTAGAAAACAAAACTAACCAGCAGCACCTCGTTTCAGGTAGATAAAATAATAAAGACTGAAACAGAAACCACGTTGAACAGCTTTTTGAGGGTCAGGAAAGAGGGTTCGACCAATAGGAGCGCACCTTATCGCATGGTACGAAGCAACCACAAGCTACACTGAATTCAAATTCTCGATTGGCTTTCTGCCATTCAATTTCTAGTTTCGTGGTAACTTGATTACGATTTCCTGTGTATCTTTACCAGCCTGCGTCATCTGCCCACGGGCAACACGTCTCTATTCAAAACATCTCGAACTTTAACAAACAATTCACCTTTAATTTACAATGGAATTTGCACGCCTTGATGCCAATAAACAAAGACAGCTTTCAAGGAGTCCATTTCCTAGAAATTAACTGCAGCATCCTTAATGGAAAAAATCATTAGAAATTACATAGCCAGAAGTGTAGGCCTACAATTAAAAACAGATTTCTGCTTATGGAGGAAAGCGTGCGAGAGAAAGATTTCCGGTACCGGTACCAGATTTCTAGTAAACAAGCCAGAAGGTATAATATCATAACAGTACTATTTCAAAAGAATAAAGCCATAATGTGTGCCAATCTCTTAACGAATATTAGATATACACGTATTGGTTATGAAATCATACTCTTTACCAGTGTAATCTCTTTGAAAGTCTCCAGTTCATTTGGGGGCAGATGTACGTTTGATATCGGGTAAAGAAGATAAAAATTGACAAACTTACAATGGTTCCATTTTTAATATTTGCACTTAAAAGATACAGGCCGTATCTGCACGCATACGACCATGCATGCTTTAAAATAAACAATTTTCAAATGACAAAATTCCACAACCTGATTAAAATTAGCAGTATACAGAATGCAGTCATTCGATAGTCAATGATTTAGCGATCTTTGCTTGTATTTACAAGTTATCTAAAATAATGAACATCAACAGGCAACTGCTTTATTCAGTAATTAATAACTGCCAAACAATTCGTTAAATCTGTTAAGTTCCTTCATTCGAACAGGATGCGAAGTCTTCCTAAATTTATATGGCAGTGTTACATTATTCTTAAAAAAAAGTTTGTTAATTTTTCTTCGTTGATCCGAATTTTAATTTAAATGCTCCTTCATTTTTTTCCCTTCCTTTTAACCTTGTCATAAAAAATCCCTGGCTATCTCAGACCTCTTAGAAAGATGAGACCCAGGCCAATGGCCCATTATTACGCACAAATTAAAACGTTGCGCAGGTTGACTGTTTAAAAAAAAAACACCTAAAAACCGTGTTAAGATGGCCGATTATGAGAGACGTAAACAACTCAATATAAATTAACTGGAAAGTGGCTTATTAATTGACTTGACCGCCATCGACAACAGCTATTAACCTGGTTTCCTGCTTCGGGGCAAAAGAAAACGTGCAACTCAACAGGTAGGTAAACAAACATGGAGTCAAGCCCTCCATTCAAGTATTACGTGCATCAACTTGTGATCATGCTGACCAGCAACACAAAACCAAACATTTTGTAACCTACAAATTTCTAGTAATTATCTGATAATTCCAATGATTTTCGGTTGAAATCATGAAAAATGGAAGCTTATGGACGCAGGGGAAAAGCTTGTTAGTTTTCCTATGGATATATACCAATCCTTAAAGTATAAATGCTGAATTGTTTTTTTGTTTCTTTGTTAAAGCTAAAATGCGCAAATGTCCTAGGACACTAGGTCTATAATTAATGAACACCATTAGCATTAGCATTTCAAAACAAAGCGTGAATATGTTTATATACTAAGTACAAAACTGGCAACATTGAGTGTATTGCTAACTACAAGTTACAACACATTACAATCGCCTGTCAGAGAACAAACCGTATTGTCAATTTATCACGTCAAGTATAAAATAATTTTTAATTTACGACCCATCACGTTGTGCAAGTCGAAAATTAGTAAACAGCTTATAAAAATATCCGGCAAGTCTTATTAAAAAGGCAAACAACAAAAATGGCAACACTGGCCTCAGAGCACCTGCAGGGGCCTCGCGTGTACCATTCAGCATATATCTAAGACGTCACATATGTCTTAAGTTTACTCATCAGCATATGAAAGACTGCATTTACCATAATTTCAATTGTTCTGGCATGTTTACCCACCGTAATCTGCATACGAAATAGGCCAAAATAAATTATACAGCGATTGCGGATAGAACTCCCCACGTCTCGATACTGGACAAAAACAACTTTATTATTGTCTGGCCAGTGGTTGATTATCATTTCTTTTTTGTTTTTCCAATAAAAGTCGAAAAATAGCGCTGAATCGTTGAATGAGATAATGTTCCAATTGAACGAGCTTTATCAAAGTGCATCATTGGACACTAACAACAATAATGCATAAATTTTAGTTAACAATTGACAATGGAACAATAAATCAACGCCACGATTGTAAAAATGATCGGATAGAATATCAATAACATAAGACTTTGATACATGAACATATAGACCATAGCCATATTTCGATTATATACATGTACATCACTTTCCATAATTAAAAAGCTAAAGCGCACTTTTGATACCATTACTATAAGAACCAATTTCCAGTCCCGTCCAACTTCTGATAATACCAAATACAGTTTAAAAGTAAAGATGTTAATTGACATCCCTTGAGATTTTCATGCATTAACGAGGTTTGACTCTGCTGTATGTATAATATGAAATTCCTTTTTAGTTCATACTGTAGATCAATTTGATGCAGTTTTTGCAAGACTTCCCTTATATATATTAAGAATTCCACTCGGTGAAATAATTAAGATTCCCTCGGATTGCTTGTCTCGTAAGTTTTTATTTCAGCAACTCTCATTTCAGTAAAACACGTAGAAATTTTAATGCAATTTCTTCCAAATGTTATTTCCGTTATGTTTCAAATTTAAGAAATGTAATAGCACCCAGGGAAATTTATGATATACTAAGGACTTTACAAGCCAAGCAAACCTCTGATCATACACGAGATTGAAAGATGGCTTCTCATGACACATAAATCCCGTGAAAGTGCGTCTTTACGATGATAAATATATGGATATTGCATTTAGCAAGGCTGTCCGGGATGAGCTCCAGTAGAGTCGAAGAGATAAACATACGTGATATTTGTATTTCATTTCTTCATAACGTGATAAACTATTTCTATTTCTACTACAAAAATATGCACTGAGGTATATAATTGAAGCAATGTAGATTTTCAGATTGTGAAGGACGCTCAATTAGGGTGTTAGCTTTGAATAACCATCATTTAACAACGATGAATGTTACAATTATACTGTACCTGTATAGTGTACATAATGCAGATCGTTAAAATAATTATTTGATTTTAACACGCATTAGTCTAGCTGCTGATAAGATTTATTTACTTTAATGTGAAATAGTCCGTTATAGCATATGCACGAATAAAAACCTCCATCATGCATATGCTTAATTTTAAAAGAAAAATGCATGATTTTTAAATACCGACAATTCAATCTTGATATCTTGATATTCCAATTGTAATTTCAACTTTCTCTTCATGTTTTGAATGGCTTATACAGTATCTTCATAAAGTCGGTTAATTTAACACAACATTTTTTTTTTCAACTTATTTTCAAATTTTCCATGGCTATACAGTATATATAGCGCCTTCATAAAGTCGGTCTTTTACAACGGTCAACAAAGTATACCATGATTATTTGCATTTTACTTTACCCTGGTTATAATGCAAATATTTTTTGTTGATCGCATTACGTCTGCATGAATGCGAATTGTGAATAGAACATTTTTATACTTTTATGTACGTGGCTGATTACGGAATATAATACGCGAAAGAATAAAAAAATGTAATTCTATAAATGTCCGATTACACATGTATTGGAAAATTACGTATCTTGGTACGATTGGCATCTAATCAAACACTTACTCCTCCGGACCCAACCATTAGTACTGAACACATCAGGATAGATAATGGCAATGTCAGTTCAAGGACTTAATAAATTGGCCCATTTAATATAGTTGGCACCCTAAAGTCATATTTTTATGACATGTACATGTAGGTGATAATTTGACGGGTACACAACCAAAAATAGCTCATAACCACTAAAATAGCCACAAGTTTACGACCTGAACTGCAAAGTACATCTAAATGCTTCACACATTCAGATAAACGCATTAATATGATAAAGTATACGCTTAAAATTAGCAAATCGCAACTTTCCGCTTTAACATATCCAGCAGAATTAAACGTGACGTCGCGTCGTACCGAATCTTATCTGGCTTTAGAAATGCCAAGGATTGAACAAATTTCTCCTCTAATATGGCATTCAAAGCAATTAATACTCGACAGGCAAGATAAGAGATTGATGGACACAGCTGAGTAAGGATTATCAGTTAGTCGACTCACAGACCCGAAAGGACGTGTATTTGTAATTGTTATGCAAATTTACTATACATCAATCATTTGCAAAGGTAAATCTAATATTTTGATAAAAAAACATAAGGTATCGTCCACATTCAATTATAGTACGTGTACAAGTATATAAGAATAGGAAATGGCTTACATTTAAAATAATGTCTATGGATTTTCTCAAACACCCATAACAGATGAGCTTTAATTATAATTATCTCTTATCTAATCATAAAAATGAAAACTATTTTACGAATGAAACGATGTCTAATTAAACACCTGAACAAATACGCTGACATTTTATTTTACACCTAACCATAACTATAGATTATAAAGTAAACGATTTTAAAAAATCCAAGAAAATGGAGTAAGAATTACTAAATCAATGTAGTTTTATTATTGCTAATGGTCTACACCAATGTTTCCTAAATTTTTTTGACTACCACCCCCTTTTTAGAGCAATTATTTCATCAGTGCCTCACCTGTAGTCGGTCAAAATTAAAATAATTTATTGAAAATTAAATTTGTATATAAAACTTTAAAATGTAAGCGTTTATTTTACAAAAGTATCAATTAATATTGCTCTTGTTGAGCAACCATGCACCCTCTTGTCTTTATAGTGTTTCTATTGAGTTTCGATCCTAACGCCGCGCCGCGCGCCCCAAGGGGGCGATATCGCCCACTTTGGGAATCACTGATCTATGCGTTAATCGAGCATTTTCAGATTGGATTACTGATTTCCCGGAATACGCCACACAAGGAACATTTTTCCAATTCAACTCACAAATAATCAGGGTGTATATATTTTTTTATGCAGGGTGTAGTTCTGACGTAATTGACTTATCATGCATATCTTTATTTTGGATGCTTTGGGGCAGAGTTACAATAAAGTCTAGTTGATATAGTCGTTGGCCATGGTCCTAAACAAATTTAAACAAGGTCTCAATACATTTGTATTAGTGTAAATATGCAATGTACAGTAAGTAGTAGTAATCTATTCGGGTCTGAACAAATCTTACATCCGTTGCCAAGAATAAATTATGAAATATTGGCCTTTTAAAATTAAGTTGCAAAATGCGTTCAGACTGGTGCAAGAGGTTATTTGACATTTGACTACAAAGGATATCCTTTTTTTTTTCTGCGAATATAAAAGGAGTTATAATATCAATAACATAATTCCGTGCTCATTACAAATACATTGAACCGTAATGTATGGATGAATTTGAACAACATCATTACAAGTCAAAAACAATAGCGGGTCAACAAGATTGACATTTTCTTTGAAAGGTAGACTTTGTCAATCCGTCTTCAGCAACTCAAAGTGTATCGATTGTCATATCTTAATTTTGCTAAATAAATTGGGTTATACTGACGTCAAAGATAGCATACATGCAGTACGCTCGCTAAGTGGTTTTCAATATTGAAACTAGGATTTGCGTCAAATTAGTAGTGGCTGTCTTTACGAAGACCTTTATGAAAGTCAGATGAACCTCAACATGCAATGACCTCCTAAATATTGGTTCGGAGGCCACTGAAGATTAGCAGAGGTATAGAGCGTACAGGGCCATCGAGTAGAAAATAAACCTTTCGCTACGGCCTTCGTCTGCTATCTCAATGGAAAATGCAGTATAACCGAAATCTCAAGTTCATCTATTTGTGGAAGTGTTTTTCACGTTGATAAATAATCGGAGGTTTCGCTTCCCATGACGCAAACGTCCAGGGAGATGGGTATAGTTAAATATATTCATTTCACATTGTAAGGTCATAACGCACGAGTTGTCGATAGTCTAGCTAATCAGCACCAAAACCGATGGCCGATATATTCAAATAAATTACACTTTAAAAAGTAAAAGCTTATCACTAAATAAACCGCGAAGTTGGTAAACAAAGAAATCGATGTCTTTCTGGGAACGATGAGATCACAACGTACAGTAAACAAGTGACGCGCGATGCGATATGAAATGGGTTGATCATGAATGACGTCTATGCAGCTCCTGGTGATGCAATCAATCCACCGTTGACATCAATGTGATGTCACCGCTGCATATTCAAATTCATTGTGCATTAATTGCCACAATGCGACTGTTATGCGGAATTACAATTATACATGTCCCAATTAATTATGCATATGCAGTTCCGTATACAGGGTGTTTTTGAACTCATGGTACAAACTCAAACTGGTGTTAGAGTGAACTAAGGTAAACATTTTTCACC
>JAQGBX010001863.1:0-22702 GCA_034698745.1 Megaphyllum sjaelandicum | reverse complement strand
CAACCAATGTATGAAAATTTGGTCAACATAAGGAGGTGGTCAACATATGGATGTGGTCAACTTAGGAGGTTCTACTGCAATAAATTAGAAATTTTAATCATATTTAAAGATTATGTACACGAGACTGAACTACTTGTACTGCTTCTGTTGGAGTACTTCTAATAATTAAAACAATATTTAATTAATCAGTGTCGTTTAATGAAAATCAAAAGTTTTCGTAAAATTGATTAAAAGTTGCATAAAAAATGGTTGGCAAAAATGCGCTAAAGCTGCACAATTAATTAAATTTTCTCAAAAGAAGAGTTAGAATTAGCCTCGTATGGGTAAGTGCAAATCGATTAAGCTTTAATTAAGGATTAATTTGAACTGGAAGGTGGGTGGTTTAATTCAATGTTGATTGTGTTTTTTCCCCGAAAAGAAGCCGAACTAATAACAATGCTTCGGTCGTCTTAATTACTCGACATCAATTAACAACGAATTCAATTTCCCCAGTGAGTGGGATTAACTCAAATATTGAAACAAATCCCAGAATGCAATGTCTCATTAACTTAACGAGTAATACCTTCGTAATTAAAATAAAAAAACTTTGTTATGTTTGCTTCATTTTCATTTTCAAATGCTTGGTAACCATCGAGTTATAGCTAAATTTAGTTTAAATATATTTGAACATAGTTGGCCTACTTGAAATTAAGAAAAAACGATTCCAAAAAGTTAAATCTTGGTAGCTACATGTTCGTTAATTACGGTGTATATTATCTATGATTTTGCATAAAATATTTACAAAACATTATAATTTACAACAGTCAGATCAACATTTTTTAAATACTGTCTAATAAAATCGCACAGTAAAACCTGTTAAGAGTGACCACCAATAAAAATGCAATCTTGGTCACTGTACCCAGGTGGTCACTATACAAAGAATGCCTGAATTAAATTAACATAATGAACTTGTACACTGTACTTATGCATTTAGATGAAATACACGTAGTAAAAAACCACAAAACCAAAAAAGTACAGAATCATCATGTCCATGCGCATTACATACAGTATACAGTAAAACCTGGGAAAGTGGCCACCTTTGAATGATGACCACCGGCTTATGTTGACCAATTTTTAGTGTATCGTTTTTTCTGATGTTCATTTCCTTCATAAAATTCTCTGTATAGTGACCACCTGTCTATTGTGTACAGTGACCAGTGTGTGTTCCCCTTTTTTGCAATTTTTACTTTGCCAATGTACCTTAAAAGGTGACCATGCAGATAACGGATGAGTCACTCTACATTTTGCTGTAACCCTTGGACATGATGATTCTGTACATTTTTGGTTTTGTGCTTTTTTAGTAAACATATATTACAGTCTACATGTATAAGTGTAGGGTACATGTACATTATTTTAATACAATTCAGGAATTCTAGCGACCACCTGTGTACAGTGACCAACATAGCATTTTTTTTGTGGTCACTCTTAACAGGTTTTACTGTATTTATTGCCTCAGTACATTTTTTTTAAGAAAAACTTATCAAGTTTTCCTTGTTTAAAATGCTTTTTGCTTCTTTTGATCATGTTTTCAGTGATTTATTTCGATCTGAATAACATGATTGGCGGAATTATTTAAGAACCACTTTGGTTAAAGCAGGATGTATGGTGACTCATCCGTTATCTGGTCACTTTATAAGGTACATTATCAATGTAAAAACATCAAAAAAATGACAGCACACACATGGCCACTGTACACAATAGACAGGTGGTCATTATACAGAGCATTTTTATGAAGGAAATATGTACACTAGACAAAACAAAACTCTAAAAAGTTGTAAACATAAACAGGTGGTCACTTTTCCAGGTTTCACCGAAGTTTTCTGCATTCAGTTCAGTCGTACCTTAGTATTTTCCTTAGCACTTGGGGGGAGGCACCTCCCTCGGAAGCAACGCTCTGGGTCGGACTAGGAGTCTGCCTGAAACTAGATATCATCCAAATGAAATTGTGCATATCGTATTTCGAGTCGAAACCAAATATCCCGTCGGATTTAACGGCGATGAGGAGGAGGAATCGATTTCCACTTCAGATAATTGAAATATTTAACGCGTGTCCCGGTGCTTCGAACGCGTACGACTTTAATTTACACGCTCGTTTTTTCCAAGAAAAACGCTGTTTTCGAGCCGATTTTTGGTGCGTTTTCGTCCCCTTCATAAATCGGCCCTTAAAGCATTTCGATCCGGTCCCTTTACGACTAGTTTTTAGATGAGTGAATAACAACGGACGCTTGAATTATGGCAAGTCGTTGCATTAATCCTACGGGGATGTTTTTAAGTGCGCAGACACGCCATTGAACCGTCTTAGATTGGACTCCCGGTGATCGTCGATTTTGTTTTTTATGGGCTGAAAGTTAAAAAATCAGGGACGGAAGAAAAGCGGGAGGAATAGAAATACGGACTTACGGAGATGTTCGTAAACACTTCGAAGGAAATTTAAAAGATTTCTATTTACCGACTTCTCTATGCTCGTACATCGTGTATATGGAAAAGAGCTGCTGCTCGATGCTATTGCTTTTGCTTGCTTTTTTCGTTTTTCCAATACGCAATACGGCGGTTTCTGTCTGCTGACCCCCATTCGCCTTTCCGGAATCGATGGTAGGTTTTACTGGGCGAACACTGGCCTATTTTTACCAATTTTTATGATCAATTTTTGTGTCGAAATGCGTGGCAGAAACGAATCCAGGAGGCAGCCATCTTGTTCGAAAATCGAACGTTCGCCTAGCTCGCGTTCACGTTCCGTGGTTGCCATGGTTTCCAGTCTCGTGCACGCAATCCTAACCATGCAGCACTTGACACGTGCTTTTGAGATCTTTATAAAATTGGCATTTTTGTTCAATTTATTAGCCTAATTTCTTAAAAAGATGTGAAATACAGTCAAAAGCTGACAGATGGAAATCTTCCCGTAATTAAAACTTTTGCGCTTATCTGATTTTACCACATATGTTACAGTCATGTCGGAAAACTCATCTTCCAGGACGTGAGTTCATTCCAGCTAGGACGATAAGTTCCACTTATCCGATTTTTTCACTCGGGAAGTTTTGACTTATACGATTTCAGTAATCTCGCAAAATATGATGACGTAATTTGTAAAATTAATTCTGTTCATGACATCATCGAGTGGAATTCTAAATGTTACGTCATTTATTAAAATTCTGATGATGACATCATCTAGTTAAACTTAAATGTGACGTCATTTATTAAAATTCTGATTATTACGTCATTTATAAAAATTTTGAAGATGGCGCTATTTATTAAAATTTAGATGATGGTGTCATTTATTAAAATTCTGATGATGACGTCATTTATAACAATTTTGAATGATGTCTAATATTAAGAACATGTTGATGACGCTTTTTTATTACAATTCTAAATAGATGTCGGCATTTATTAAAATTCTGATCTTGACTTTTTTTATTACAATTCTGAAGAGGACGTCATTTTTAAAATTTTTGGTTGTCATGTATTAAAAACATGATGATGATGTCATTTATTAAAATTCGGATGATGTCATATATTTAAAATCTGACGATGACTTCCTTAATTAAAATTCTGATTGTGGAATTCTGACAATGAAGTCATCATCGGCATACTAATAAATGGACGTCATCATTTACTATGCAGGCCAGACTTGATTGGTTCTACATTTGACAAATATAATTTCAGGATGGCACATATGAAAGTATATTTTTTTATTGAAAGTATTTTATGTCTGGAGAAGGATCGTTGGATTCTTTCCATTATACTTTTTAAATATCGAGCCAAAGCTATTGACGATGGTTTCCATGACATTTTTGGTAAACACTTCAACTCGTATTGTAAGGATTTCTCTTTACAGTCTCGTTTTTAAAAGTTTTTCTGAGTCGGATATTTTATATTATTATTTTTTTCAATAAGATACTTAGGTCTGACCTCATTCGCCGTTAAATGCAACGACAAATCGATTAGCACTTATAAATCAGACTTATAGACGACGTATGTACCTCCATTTATGACAGACGTAAGTTAGGACGAACCGAAAATAAAATATACAGTATAAATATAGGGTGTTTTCTCTCGCATTGTACAGATGAAGAGGGTGTGTAGAGGGTCCTAAAGGGAGTCATTCGAGATCGGGAACCTATGGGTGCAAACATCAAATAGCTGAGATAATGGCGATTTACAGTTTAATTGCATCATTGTCAAGGGGTTTTTACACAATTTAAATGCTGCAAACCTGCACTCAACGTACACAAAAACGAAATACAATTATATACATTCACAGAACCGAAAAGAAAATCCTTTGTGTGTAGGACACAAATCGCCACTTTACAAAATGTGCTTAAATTGACCACCGTTTTGCTCAATGCATTTATCAATGCGGGCATCCAGGATCTTCGCATGTTCGCAAACATTTTGAGGCTTTGCCTTAAGTACTCACCAGCCATGACAACGTGAGCAATGAGGTTCTGTTCATTTCGTAAACCATTTGTTCCATATCATCTCATAAGAAAAAATCAGCTGATGTCCGGACCGGAGATCTTGCTGGCCACTCAACAGGACCACCGCAGCCGATACACCTGCCAGGAAACCTCTCATCTAGGTACGCTTGGACATCGACACCCCAATGGGCCGGGCAGTCATCATGTTGAAACCACGTCTCTGTACAAGGCTAACGGAAGGCCCTCAAACACCTCTCTACAATCACGATTATCTCCGTTATTTGACGTCTGCACCCATGCATAGGCTCCACATCTGAAATGACTTCCTTTTTGACCCTCTACACGCCCTCTTCATCTATACAATGCGAGAGAAAACACCCTGTATTTCTTAAAATTTATCGTGAAATTTGTTGCTTAATTTGCATTTAATAAATACGTTAATAACGCCATTTGTAATTCAAATATTCATATATTAATTATTGAAGAGTTTTGGCTAATTATTTAAATGATAATATAATTGTTTCAAATTTTGATTTAAAATAATGATACTGGTATAAAATAATCAATATAAAAATCAGGTATAAAAATCGGATATTTTTTTAAAATTAGTGTCAAATTTATTGTTTAGTTTGCATTTAATAAATATGTAAATAACATCATTTCAGTTTAAATATTTGTATCTTATTGAAAAGTGTTTGTTAATTATTTGAATAATAATACAAAAATAAGATTTTTTTTGCAAAATTACTGTCATATTTATTGTTTAATTAGCATTTTAAAAACACGTGAATAACATCATTTTAAAATTTGAATATTTGCATCTTATTGAACGGATGTTAGCATTATGACGTCATTTGTGGAAATCCTTATGATGACTCGCGATGTTTCACCCAATGGGATTTTTTGTCATTTGGAGTTCGTTTTAGCAAATAGCATAAATGAAAATGTGTCTCGAAATGAATTCTCAAACGAATTTATTGATTTTTTTTGCAAAAGCCTTTGCATTTCTTTTGGTTTGTTTCATTGGTGGTTTTAAGCTTCTCGATCTTACTGGCATGATGGACCGGCTGGCCGCCTAGAAATGATTTACTTTCAATTTTTGATCTTCTTAACAGGATTTATTACCTAAAGAGGATTTTTGCTCGTAATTCACTTTTCCAAAACAGGATTTTTAATCCCAGATTTCGGACCATAAAATACCGTCTTGACAAAAGGACCCAACCTTTGACGCGCAAAGTCTGTCAGAAAATCATTTAAGACTCTTTGTGAAAAAACCGAAAATTAATATACGTATCTTATAGATTGGAAACTTTAATGCACCATAAATGAAAAAAATAAAATTTTATCCGTCAACTTTTTTATTATGTTTTTTTTTGTATATTCTGTAAGTTCTATCAATTCATTAAAACGACATTAGCAATTTAATTTCTAGAATTTGAAATAGACAAGATGACCAACTCATTATGATATTTGAAGAATAGATTTTTTGGACATCGAACTTGCATAAGTGAAACCCGCTTGAATAAAATAACCTGATAATTAACAAAAACAAAGGTTTTTTCCCAGAATTTTTGCCCTCTTGTTTTGTGAATAATTTAAGATGAAATACACGTGCTAAAAAATTAACAAAAATTTTGATATAAATGTTCATGAAAAATATAGCTTCAATGCAGCTTTATTAAAAATAGTGCATGCATTGATTGATTAACTATTTAATTTAATTTTCGTGTTATAATTTGCACATTTCGCATTTTTTCCCGCATGTTTTGCAAACGCAAATTTTTTAAATAACTATTAATTTTTAAGTTAATTAAAATAGAATAATTAAAATAATTTGATTCATCGCAGCTTTACAAGATTTAAAAATATGTTTATACACTGCCGTTTTGCAAAATTCATTAAAAAATTCAAATTTTCTTTAATTGATTGATTAAATGTTAATTTAATCGTGTTTTAATTTCCTTACGTCGCAAAATTCGTTAAGAAATCCGCAAAATTCTTGAATTTTCAAAGCAATATATGTTAAAAAAAAATTTTTAAAAAAATTCAAAATTTGCAAATTATATGCAAATAATAGTTTTGACATTACCATTAATTTAAATGTTTTTTAATTTGACATAGCTTTGCATAATTAAACATCTTCAAGGCATGATTTGAAAAATATTCTGAAAAATTTTTCTGAATAATTCTTAAGAAATTTTTCTAAATTTTATAAAATTTAAAATCAGCATAAATTTATTGACATCATTTTAATCTAAAAAATTTGCATATTTAGTAAAAAGTCGTCAAAAATTTAAAAAATTCCTCAATTTCTTAAAAAAATGTTTTAAAATGTATAGTTTTTGTTAAACAATGTTAAAAACTGTAATTACAAAAATAGTTTTAACCATTTAAATAATTTAAAAATACTGACAATTAAAAAACATGACATTATCAAAAATTTCATTTTGTAATTTTCCCCGAATATTATCTAAAATTATTCGTCAACTATAAATCAAAATTTCTGAAACACTTTCAAAAAATTTAACACTTTTTAATTTCTGTTAAAATTTTTAAAACTAAAAATACTAAAATATTTCAAACCTTTCAAATTTATTCAAAATCCAAATTTAAATTAATCGTTTAGTAAAATTTAATTCAATTAATCCCAATAATTAGCTTTAAATAACAATTTAAAATATAAGTAACTTTTTTTCGATCATCTCAAATTATAATATTCAAATACCTTTTAATTGTTCAAACATTACTTGTCCAATACGAATCACAACTTTTCAAACATTTTCACGACCTCTCTTACCCCGTCCTAAATTTTGATAAAACTCGTTTTTAAAGTTTACTGTCTGCAGTAGTGTTTTGTGGTCGTTGTCGAAACATAAATAGTGTATATAAACGAAGCCAAAGCCTGAAAATGACATCAATTTAAAGTGTTCGGAGAATACAAATCATAAATAACGTTCATAAAAATAAGAGACTGAAAAATTCAGTTTGAATATCAAAATCGGTCTCAGTTTTCCAGCACTGCATTTCTATAGATATATATATATATATATATATAAGCAATAAAAAAGCCCAAAAATCACTCTCTTAAGACCCCTTTTTTGAGTGCTTGTATTTTACGACAAAAGTTGAACGTTGCTCGTAAATATCATGTTTTCATTCTTCTTTTTTTATTCAAATTCACGCCTCGTACTTCACCTTTTTTTATTTGATTATATTATAATTAAGCCTTTTTTTCTACATTCATAAAAATCTACTCACGTCCAAATTCAACTCCTCCTCCTATTTTTTTCTTCCCAAAATATATATTTTCCCCCATCGCTACATGACCAGAATTTTGAATATTTCCGAACTGTGTCAAGCCATGTGTTTATAATTTTATTCTCATATTCAGTAAAACCTGTTAAGAGTGACCACCAAAAAAAATGTTATTTGGTTGCTGTACACAGGTGGTCACTATACAAAGAATGCCTGAATTAAAATAAACACGTGCACTGTACTCGTACATGTAGACTGTAATACATGTTGTAAAATAACACAAAACCAAAAAAGTACAGAATGTACATTACATGCAGTATATTTATTGCCTTTGTTTCTGTAAATTATCAATTTTCCTTGTTTTAAATGCTTTTTGCTTCTTGTAATCATGTTTTTAGTGATTTTTTTCGATCTGAATAACATGATTGCCTGAATTATTTGAGAACCACTGGGGTTAAAACAAAATGTAAGGTGACTTATATGTTATCTGGTTATTTTATAAGGTGCATTGGCAATGTAAATATTGCAAAAAAAGACAACATACACTGCTCACTGTACACAATAGACAGGTAGTCACTATTATGTTTACGATATATATTTATTCAACATACTTGTATATGAAATTATTTGGAAATAAATTATAAAATTTGAATTGCATTTTGTATTGTATTTTAAAATATACTTTTTAAATATATATATTTAGTAAGTTATAGTTGATATCTAGGCTATATAGTTAATATTTAATATTTAAAAAGTGTATTTCGTAATAGATTGTAAAAACATTTAAAAAAGAAATTGAAATTGCTAACTGGGTTTTAAAACAAATAATATTAAAATGTATCTTAATATATACTGTAAAAACCTGAAAAAGTGACCACCTGTTTATGTTGACCACTCTTTAGTGTATTGTTTCTTCTAGTAAACATTTTCATCATAAAAATTATCTGTATAGTGACCAGTGACCACCTGTCCATTGACAATGTACCTTTAAAAGTGACCAGATAACGGATGTGTCACGTTACTTCTTGCTTTAACCCTTGGACATGATGATTCTGTACTTTTTTTGGTTTTGTGGTTTTTTACTGGTGGTCATGCACTCTTAACAGGTTTTACTGTACAACATTAATATAAAAAGAACAATAATATATGCAATACAGTGCACTATGTAATTTTATAGTAAAACAAATGAACCAACAACCTGGCAACATAATTCAGGATTGCTCGACAACTTTCTACTTTCAAAATTGTTTAATCTTTGGCCCCCGACAGTATTTATAATCGAAAATGTTATCATTTTAGGTCCTGCATCCCCTTAAGAGCCATATATACAAGTGTAGTAAATTGGTTGGGGTTGACCCGAGCAGCCCCAAGGACCCACTTAGCATTTAATCTTGGTCCGATGCACTTTGGCTTTCTGAACAGGAATAATATTAAAGGAGGCTCCTGATTCAAATTCAGAAGAGGAACCATGCAACACATTTCTATACTCGGTCACTCGGATTCCCAGGACTCAGTAATTCACTTTCTTACGGAAAAGTACCAAAAAATTTACGAATATATTCAGCCTGTATATGGATAACCCAGAGGAATTATGGGTAGACGAATCCATTTCCGGTCTGGGTTTTTTGAAGAAAAAAAATGCAGAAATCCAGGTCCTGTCGACCATCGCAATTCCTCTCTTCTTCACCCCCCAGAAGAAAAAAAGAAGATAAGAAAATGCATTTCCTATATCTAGAAAGTGCACTTTTTTTATCAGAATTTTACGAAATAAAAAAAAAAGTTTAAAAAAAAATGAGAATTGCATTAAAGACGTCGAAAAATAGGCGAGATGGAGGGAAAATCCCCAGATGGCGCCATCTTTTCTGACAAGTTTTTGAAGTTGACGAGAAACAGGACTACAGAAGCCTACTCAAAATCAAATTAACCTTTTTGATGGCCATCCAAAAGTTCAGAGGATTAATCGATGGCACGTTTCGTGTCTGAGATGACAATAAGGGTTCCCCCATAACTGGAAAAGTCATGGAAGAATGAATTATCTTGAAAATGTCAGGGAAATTCAACGACGCGTGTTCAGGATGTCACGAACCAAATTTAATGCTTCTATTCGGTTTGCTCCATCACGGACTATTTTCAAAAAATTTTACAACACTTCAGTTGAAATCTGAGGAATTTTCAACAGTTTTCGAAGGCAAATTTGCAAAATTTTCCTTAATTTTAAAGGACAAATTTTCTAAATTTTTAACAGTTTCCGAGGATAAATTTGTAATATTTTGAGAATTTCAGAGGACAAATTGCAAAATTGTCAACAGTTTTTGAATACAAATTTGCAAATTTGTCCACAATTTTGAAATGCAAATTTGTCATCAGTTTCAGAATGAAAATTTGCAAATATGACAACAGTTTTAGAATGAAAATTTGCAAATATAACAACAGTTTCAGAATGCAAATTTGTCAATAGTTTTTGAGGACAAATTTGAACATATTTCAATAACTCCAAAAGACAAATTTCTATATTTTCCAACAGTTACCGAGGACAAAATTGAAAGATTTTGACAATAAGCGAAGACAAATTTGCTACATTTTGACAGTTTCCAATGAAGAAATCTAGGAGTTAGCTGGCACCACGTGATTTCGTCATGATGAAATGAAATAAAATTTTAATTGAACGAACTTCTACTCGATATTTCGTACCCGACTGTTAATGAGGTTGTTAGAAAGGTGTTGGAAACATTTCAGTTATGAAATCAGTATTAAATGGCAATTCGAAAGGCCAATCTATCCATTAAAATATGATTGAAAAATCAGGGACACATTATGAGTTTCTCGTTAATGGTGAGGCAAAATTGGACAAAAATTAACTAAATTTCATTTAAAAGTAATGTTTCAAATAAGAGTCTGATAAGTTGTTTAAGAAATTTGAAACAATTGTAATAATACGAATCAAAACTGAAAGTAAACAATCAAATTGATACTTATAAAAATTCTAAACATTTTAGAAAACAGAAAAGATAATTGAAGATAGTTATTTGATCGATAATTAAAAAAATTCGAAATATTTTAGAAAAAAGAAAAGATAATTGTAAAAACTCGAAAAAAAATGCATGCATTATAAGAAATGTTTTGGGGAATTTTTGGAATGTTTGAAATGTCATGTTCACAAAAACAAGGGCCAGAGGTAAAGTTCAGAAAATGTGATTTATGGGTAATTTTTAAAAATGTATGAAAAGTTTTGACTCGTATTTGACAAATACTGTAATCGTAGAAAAATTAAGATGAAATTGAATAATAATAAAATTTAAGATGATCGAACAAAATTTACTTATATAGTAAATTGATTTTTGAAGTTAAATTGGGTTAATTGAATTCAATTTTAAAAACGATTAATTTAAATTTGGATTTTGACTGAATTTCAAAGTTTTGAAATATTTTGGTAATTTTAGTTTTAAAATTTTTGTAACAGAAATTAAACAAATTTTAAAAATGTTTCAGAAATTTTGATTTATATCGTTTTTGTTTTACTATCACATTTTTTTTTATTTAAAATTTAAAAAAATCTTCAAATTATTAAAATTTGTACAATTTCCAAAAAAATTGTAAAAAATTTGATAATTAGTGAAATACGAGTGCCAATAAACGAGTATGTAATCAAATATTGCAAGTTTATTTAGTTAAAAAATCTTAAAAATGTGGAAAAATTGGAGAATAAAGTTGTAATCATCCAAAGAAAACCATTGACATTTTAAACCTTCTAAATTTTCAAAAATGTTAATCTGTAAATTTGCATCATATATTTTTAAGAGTGGAAAATAAATCTGCGAATTATAATCCTTCCCAAAAAACAAAATAATGTAATATAATTTCCACGAATGCGGTTACACAATTCATCTTCTCAATGTCGCAACTCAGATAGAAGCTTTACGAATCGTACTTCGTGAGTCTTGAACGAAAGCAACGCATTCAACGGTTTAAAAACTGAGTTTTCTAAACCAATGAGCTTGTCGAATTCACACACGTGATTTCACGATACCGCGAAGTTTTAGCATGAGTACCCTTTCGTGCATATTTTGTTAGCAAAGCATGTTTTAGTCCTCAAATCGAGCGAATTTTGTGTTTTAATGGCGTTTCATGAATAAGGTATAATTTATTAATCCGTTAACGCTCTCCACGGCCCTGCATCCGAAATTTGGACTAATGAGGATTTATTCAGCGATTAATATTAATTAGGTGGTTTGCCATAGAAAAAATGTTTTTCATTTTGGAGCGTCTTATCTGCTGGTTTCAGCCAAATAAGCCTAATTAATTCATAGCCAACATTAATAGAAATTTATCTGGAAAGCCAAGCGCTTAGCGTAACTTGCTATCTGCTTTTATTCATATAAGAAATTTCAAAACATTCAACGCAGAGACCAATTTGGGCTGATGCATGATTAATAAAGTCTGATTAAAAATTAACAAAAACGCAATTAATATTCTAATGCGGAGTGAGGATACTCATCTCGGATGGACTTAATGGACACCTGACGACGGAAACGCTAATGGAAATGGACGTGGCAAAAATATCAACTGGCTTTCCACGAAAATTGTCCTGAAATTTACGTCAAAATTCCTAATTTAAGCTGAATTTTAGTCGTTAAATTGGCGACGTATGGCTAGACGGAAAATGGCTTTGATGGTGGAAAATATACTGTAGTTGAAAATATGGTTGAAATATATTGTTGACAAATATGGTGGAAAAATATAGAGTTGAAAATATGGCTGAAACATACAGTTGTAAATATGGTTGAAAATATTGTGGAAAAATAGGGATGAAAGAATGGTTGAAAATATAGTTAAAAAATATGGCTGAAAATATGGTTGAAATTAATGTTGAAAACGTTTTTGAAAATATTGTTGAAAATATAGTTGAAAAACATTGTTGCAAACATTGTTGAAAAATAGGGTGCAAAAATATAGGGTTTAAAACAGGTTCAAAATATAGTTGAAAAATATCGTGAAAAAATATATGGTTTAAAAATATGGTTAAAAACTCTGTTGAAAAATATGGTGGAAAAATATTTGTTTTAAAATATGTTTGAACAATATGGTGAAAAAACATTGGGTTAAAAATATGGTTTAAAAATATGGTTGAAAACATTGTCGAAAAATATGGTGGAAAAATATTGGTTTAAAAATATGGTTAAAACAGGCTGAAAAATATTGTTGTAAATAGGTTTAAAATAATGTTAAAAATATAGTTAAAAATATGACTAAAATATGGTTAAAAAATAGTTAAAAATATAGTTAAAAAATATGGATGAAATTATTATTGAAAACCTTGGTAACAAATATGGTGGAAAAACATAAAGTTGTAAAATATGGTTGAGAAATATGGTTGTAAACAGGTTAAAAATATGGTTGAAAATATAGTAAAAATATGCCTAAAAATATGGTTAAAAGGTTGGTTGAAAATTTAGTTAAAAATATTGCTGAAAGGATATGGTTAAAAATATGTACACGTGGTCCTACCTTTCAAAACTCCCTCGAAATTTGCACAAAAAATTAGCTTAAAGAAATGTACCATCAAGTGAAAAAAAAGCATTTTTCCTTGCAAATATCCCGAAATGTTTTCTATCCCAAAATATATACGGTTAAAAATACCGTGAAAATACCACACGTTTATATCGATTTTCCTCTTTAATGATAATAATAATAATAAGAATATTATTTTGTCCCAATTAAAAGGGCCTTGATCGACACCCGACACATTAGCGAAATTTTGATCAATTATCTAATGAACGGATTTGGGTGTTGAGTTTTGCCACCCCACCTCCTCATTATTTATTCACCAACTCTCGATGCATTAGTTATTTTTATAAAAGAGGGGATTATTAAACAAACTCATTCGTGCTTTTATTATTTACTTTTCTTCATTTTTACTCTTAATTAAGAGTTGGCGCATGTACTGGAATTAGCACAAAAATCGATGATGAACAAATAAACCGAACCAAAACATGTAGCAATTAGCCAAACCCAACTTGCCTTTTTTTTACGAGGACAGTAATGACGATATTTATGGACGACCCTCATAAAGCGAGTTTTTATCATTTTACATGTATTTAGTGTAAAAATAAAGCCATTAATTTTCTAAAAAATAACGTAAAGCCTGAAAAGTACGAGGAAATATTTTAAAATTTGAAGAAATAAAATGTGATATATGATGCAAATATTAAATTTGGGAATATTTATGAACATAAATTATCAAATGTTAACAAAAATTTAAATAATGTGAACAACTATTTAAAAAATATGTGACGAAAAATTAAAACAATGTGAAGAAAAATTAACAACATGTGTGAGTGCAAATTAAGTAAATGTAAACAAAAATTAAAATATGTGAACAAAAAATTAACAACACAAGAACACAAATTAAGTAAATGCAAACAATAATTAACACAATGTGAACAAAAATTAACATAAGTGAAAAAAATAACAAAATGTGAACAAAAATTAACAAGACCTGAACACAAATAAAGCAAATATAAACAATAATTAACAAAATGTGGAGAAAAATTAACAACATGTAAACACAAATTAACTTAATGCAAACAATGACTAACACAATGTAATCAAAAATTAACATAAGTGAAGAAATATTGACAAAAACGTGAAGATAAATTAACAACACGTGAACACAAATTAAGTAAATGTCAACAATAATTAACATTAGTGAACAAAAAATTTCAAAATTCTCCAGGTTTTCCGCAACATATTATACGTTTTCTGAGAAAATTTCAAAAATTTTTACGTTTTCAGAGGACAACATTACCAAACTTTACCCGTTTTCTGGGGACAAAATTGCGAAATCTGCTACGTTTTCCAAGGGACAAAATTGCGAAATTCTCCAGGTTTTCCGCAGCATATTCCACTTTTTCCAAAGACAAAATCCGAGAACAAAAATTCCCACGTTTTCAGAGGACAAATTTTCAACATTTTCCGAATATACAAAATTGTCAACTTTTTTTTTTTTTTTTAAATGTCGCGCAAAAAAATTTCAAAATTGTAAGTAGGTGAATAATATTTTGCAAAATATGTTTCTGCGTACCTTTAATGCCATTGTCATTAAAGGTTAGGGAAGTTTTTGTAAAACCTGGAAAAGTCAGGGAATATATATGTTTCAGTACATTAAATTTTCGTTTTACATAGAAGCTTATTATTTTAGTGGTGTACTAAATGCCGATCGAAACGAAACGTGATATCATTATTTTGAGGGGGGGGGGGGAATCGGGTAATTTGTGACAAGTTGTGACATTGGGGGGTGGGAAGGGGAGTCTAAAAAACTTAGAAAATTGCGTGACATATCATGGCCCCTAATTTTGAATTCGCGTATTTTTCGACTTATTTTTCAATTCTCTCCACGCATATACTACGTTTAATTTCCATTATTTTCGATTCCAAGCTCCACCCTTTCTATTTATATCCATTTCATTTCCGTTAATTGGCTCGTTTCAATTCGCTGCTTGTCCCTGCTTGGTGCGCCGACTGGTGGCCGTCTTCTCGTCATTTCCATCCGTTGAGGCAACGTCTTTAGAGCGCTGGTCTCTGTTCGTCATTCGCGCTGGAGCAGCGCTGGAGAGAAGGTTGACTCGCTCCGTTTTCTCTTGCTTTCTTTTTGCCAAAATGACGCTTCGGGGAATGGATTCGAATCGGAAGTAGCCCTAATCAACGGGCTATCGGACCGGAAGCGGAACCGATCGCCGTTCTTGGAAATTTTCGCTAATTTTTTTATTTCTCGAAAAAAATTTTGGCCCAATTCCCACTCCGGAATTCAGGACGGACACGTGAGTGACCAGTTGGACGACTCATCACGTGCTGCGTCGGCTACTTCCGGTGGCGCCAGTTACATTTCCGGTCGCGTTTTTCTCGGATTGTAACGCGTTTTTGTGCGGTTTTATATTTTTAAATCGATCGCGACTGAGGACACGTAACACGTGACTGGAAGTTCGTGTACCGTCACGTGCTTGACTTTAGGTTGGACTCAACGTGCACTTCCGGACCAGTCTGCTTCCGGTAGACGCGACTTTTCACTTCCGGTGGCGCCAGTTTCGTTTCCGGTCGCGTTTTTGTGCGGGTTTTTAAAGTGATCTCGACTGAGGACACGTGACAGGAAGTTGTACGCCGTCACGTGCTTGACTTTAGGCTGCACTTCCGGCCATTCTGCTTCCGGTAGACGCGACTTTTCACTTTCGGTGGCTTTGAAGTTTTGCGCTGGTTTTTTGGATTGTATATATATATATTTAACGATTTTTGTGTGTTTTTTTGGTGGGACTTTAAAATCGTATCGATCGAGCACACGTGACAGGAAGTCGTACGCCGTCACGCGCTGGACTCAATCCCGCACTTCCGGTGGAAGCAACTTTTACTTCCGGTGGCTGCAATTTTGCACCAGTTTCTTGGATCGCATCGAAAACTGAGTTTTTTGGGGGGGATTTTAAAGTCGAGACTCGTCCGAGGACGCGTGACAGGAAGTCGTACGCCATCACGTGCTGGAACGCAACGTAACGCTCACTTCCGGTGGACGGAATTTCCTTTCCGTTTCCGGGGGGGGGAGGAATTTTTGTCTGTAATTTCGGGAAAACCGGTGGAATTTTCTCAATTTTAAGGATCGGACTCGTGGATGGGAAAATAGTCAGTGATTACGTGCCCGAGTTCTTTATTTCCGGTCAGTGTAACTTCCGTTTCCGGTGATCGAAGTTTTCGCGCCAGTAGTCGTTTGGATTTAAAAAATTCGTTCGGGAAATTAACGATTTTTTTCCGAATTCCTCGGCTGCTGCATCGTCCACGTGACAGGAAGTTTTCCACGATCACGTGCCTGCATCCACTATACTTCCGGCGGAACACGCTTTTCTCACTGTACTTCCGATGTTCGGAATCATCTCGCTCTCGCGAACCTCACCAGCGACATCTTGAACTTCCGCTTTTTCGTATTTCTCCAAATCGGAGAGTGGAATTTTAGCAGTCGCGCGCGTGACAGGAAGTTGTCGTGATGTAGCACTTCCGGTGGCATCTCGTTTCCGCCGTCTTTGATTCCATGGAGTACAGGAGGCGCCACCTGCAGGGCATTTCCAACAGAGAAACTTGAGTGTTTTCATTCGATAGAAGACAGACGGTTCATGCGTAAGTAAGTAGCTGTCTTTGCTTATCGTATAACTTAAGTCGTGCACGTTTTGCCCGCGACTTCCGGTTCCGTTTCCGGTTTAAACGAACAAATTTTAAGGTCTCTTAAATTATATTGATCTTAACGGAAGTTGGACTGTATAAAGAATAAGAAGAAACAAAAAACAGGCGAGGTTTAATCAAGAATTCCGGTCATCGTTCGAAATTCCCTCACGTAAAGCACTTAAGTTAGTCGAGTATTTGGAGCAGCAAAACGAGTAATTCGTAAGCGAGTGGCACACTTAACGAAAAAACGAGAGCGCACTCACTAAAACAACACTTTTTTTTGGCTTGTCTAGATTTTGGAGAAATTTAGCGAAAAAAAATAGTTGTCCGAAAATGACGCTTGACCACCACGAATTAACTGACCAGTTCAATCCCCGGAAATGCCTGATCCGAGCACTCGACGCCAGTCAATATGGCATATTCAACCGAAACGTTTCGCTGGAATAAATAGAACTCATAGTTGGAGCATTTCTAATCACCCAGTGTTTTTACCAGTCACTGCTGCATGTTCTAAGATACTGGCACTCAACCACTCTTAGTTACAGTACCGGTATTCGGCAATTTTCAGTTACTGGTACTCATCCACTTTCAGATACACATGCACTGGCACTATAACTCCCAGTGACTGCGTGGTACTTGACTACTCTCAATTTCTGGTACTCGACGGCTCCCATGCAGTTACTGGTACTCGACGATTCCCAGTTATTGTGGTTGACCACTCTGGAATCTCTGTAATAACTGGGACTCGGCGACTCCCAGTTGCTGGTGCTCGAACTCTGTTTAACTGAGACTCGACGATTCCCAGTTACTGGTACTTGATCACTCCCAGTTTAACGGATACTCGACGACTCCCAGTTACTTGTACTCGACCACTCCCAGTTTAACGGATACTCGAATACAGATACTCCTAGTTATTGTACTTGACCACTCTCAGTTTAACTGAGACTCGACGAGTCCCAGTTACTGTTACTCGACCACTCCAAGGTTAACGGATACTCGGCAACTCCCAGTTATTGGTACTCGACTACTTTCAGTTTAACTGGTATTTGACGACTCAGTTTAACTGGCACTCGAGTCGACGACTCCCAGTCATTGGGATTCGACAACTCAGTTTAACAGGGACTCGACGAATCTCAGTTACTTGAACTCGACCACGTAGGCCTACTCTCAGTTTAACTGACCTGTCATTTAAACTGACAAATTTGTTGAAAAACCTAGAAAATTCAGGGAAGTTTAAAATGAATTTTTTTTGGAGGAGGGGGGAGGGTAAGGGGGATGCCTGTTAAAGTAAAAATTCGGAAGAATTAGGAAGAAATTTCTTAAATTTACGAATTGCGTAACGTAAATTCGCATCGAATTACATGTACATGTACATCCGACTTTATTTCATTTTTACTAGTCGCAACGCTGTTTTTTTATTAGAATTTCGCAATTTCTAAATTAATGATCCAACCTTGAAAAACGCTAACTTTAACCGACATTGTTAAACTTTGACCTGTTTTGAAATTATACAGAAAAAAAAGCTCGTTGGTTGCATGCTTGATTTAAAATTGATCAAAAGTGCCATTCCGAAAAGTATACTGTCTGAGTACCCCTATCGAGCTCGCGTAATCAAAAAACTGAATTTATTTTGTTTTAAATTTTCATTTTCAGCCCAAGTGCCTCGAAGTTTTTTCACGGACCATGCCATGGACGTTCGGAAGTTGGAAGGTCACGATGAACTCTGACCTCTGTCCGTTCAAATAAGAAAGGTGGTGGATGAAGGATGGCTTCGTCCGTTAATCGTGGCTCGCTTTGGCCGCTTCTGTTGGTCAGTTTCGGATTTTTAACTTTGGTGGTCAATGCCATGGATTCTCCCCACGATCTTTTAGTGGATACCAGCAGTGGAGCCGTCTTGGGAAAATACGTGCACTTGACCAATGGTCACAAAGTCAGGGCCTTCTTAGGGATTCCTTACGCCGAAGCACCCGTGGAAGATTACAGATTTAAGGTAAGTCAAGTTTTCATATCAATTCATTTTAGGTAGTTTTGCTACAAGTTGAAAGTACCATCTTGCATTTTTTTTCGGACGTAATCGGATATTTAATCGAATATGTCCGATTAAAATTATTAACGTAGAATGGATGACGTCAACGTCCAACAAATTTCTGAATGATTTTAATCGATGACGACATGGATAATGATGGCACATTTCCGGTCATGTGTTTAATGTCCGAGAAATTCGAACATTCTCATGAATTTTTTGTGTGCATTTAATCGGGCATTTTTTAGGACATGAAATCGTACATTTAATCGGGTATAGTTCTTCCGACATGTATAATCTTACAATTAATCGGACATTTTAAGATATATCAGGGTTCCCCCAGACCTGGATAACCTGGAAAAGTCAGGGAACACGGGTTTATTTTGAAAAAGTCATGGAAATTCAACGCAGTCATGGCGATCCAAAATTAATACTTCTACAAGATTAGCTCATGGCCCATTTTCCGAGTAGAAATTTGCAAAAATTTTCCACATTTTCGGAGTACAGATTTGCAAAATTTTCCACGATTTCCATGTACAAATTTACACAATTCTCCACGTTTCTGAAGTACAGTTTTGCAAAAATTTCCCACGTTTTCTGATTATAAATTTGCAAAATTTTCCACGTTTTCCGAGTAGAAATTTGCAACATTTTTCACGTTTTCAGAGTACAAATTAGCAAAATTGTAGAAAAAAATTTCTATTCGGAAAAGAGTAGAAATTTGCAAAATTTTCCACGTTTTCAGAGTACAAATTAGCAAAATTTTCCACGTTTTCAGAGTACAAATTAGCAAAATTTTCCACGTTTTCCGCGTACAAATTTTCAAAATTCTCAATAGGTTTCCTCGAGTACAAATTTTCCACATTTTTCGAGGACAAAATTGCAAAATTTCCCCACTTTTTCCGAGCACAAATTTTTTAACATTTTCCGAATACAACATTTTCCCATTTTGAAAAAAATTTCATGCAATTTTGTTAAATTTTAAAAAAATTCATGCAATTTTGTTACATTTAAAAAAATTTAAAAATTGTCGTGAATAATTTTTTTAAAAAAAATATTCCTGTGTTTTAAAAAAAATATTTCAATTTTTCACGTTGGCATTGGTCAGGGAATTTTTTTTTAAATCTGGAAAAGTCAGGGAAATTAAAAATAAAATTTCTGGGGGAGCCCTGTTGTACATTTAATCCGGCATTTTTTTTTTTGGATATATAATCGCACATTAAATTTAATCAATTATTTTAAGATATACATGTATGTAACTACAAACTACCTCCTTAAGTCGTGGCAAGATGTCGTTTTACGTAAAAAAATACTCGAAATTTTGTGTAAGTCAGATTTGAAAATGATGGATGAAAGATCCATAGCTTTACTCGTGAATAATTAGGTATTTTACGAAGAATTACGGATATAAATGTGATATATTTAGATGTTGGTAAGTTTGATGAAACACCTTTCGGATCTAATTTAAGAAAGCATAAACAAAGCTCTCGAGGTTGCCAGGTGTGATTTAGCCCATCATTATTTCTACTTTTGAGAATAGCTAGACGCTACGTTACGTTATTTCTGGTATTTGAGAGAAGAAAAAAACTTTTCTAGGTCATAAAAGTCATGAAGCGATCGAACGAATTCCGTATTGTTTCATTCCTAGACTATTTTTAGAGCTAACGTTGATTGAACGCGTCTTTTAAAACTAGAGGCAAAAAATGCTTTTAAACCTTGAAATTGAACTTTCTCTAAAGGTAGCTCCAATAAAGGCTTCAAATTACAGCAAATTGCAAAGCTCGCAAAAATACCACTGAAAGGCAAGAGTCTCAAATAGTCGTAAAATATGTACGCCCAAAGAATTCACCACATTCGAGAAAAACGCTAAAGTACAGTAAAACCTGTTAAGAGTGACCACCAAAAAAATGCTATGTTGGTCACTGTACACAAGTGGTCACTATACGAAGAATGCCTGAATTAAATTAAAATAATAAACGTGCACACTGCACTTATGCATGTAGACTGTAATACAAATAGCAAAAAAACAAAAAAGAACAGAATCATCATGTCCAAGGGTTAAAGCAAGATGTAATGTGCATGAATCATTTGTTATCTGGTCACCATTTCAGGTACATTGACAATGTACAAATTGCAAAATAAGACAACCCACGCTGGTCACTTTTCCAGGTTTTACTGTAATGGGGCTATTCATACGGACGCATTACGAATCGTACTTTAGCAGACATAAAATGTACGGCAAAAGAATTGTTCAGATTCGATAAAATGCGAAACTACCTTTTGAAAATAATGGGGCTACTCAGACGGATTCTTTACGAATCTTACTTTAGCCGTCGTAAAAAGTACGGCGATAGAATTCTCGACATTTGAGAAAATTCGTGAAAATAATATGGCTACTCAGACGGACTCTTTGCGAATCGTACTTTGGCAGTCATAAAATGTACGGCAAACAAATTCTCCAGAATTGAAGCGTTGCAAAGTACGTTTTGGAAAATAATGCGAAGTAGATTTTGGAAACAACGAGAAGTACGTTTTGGAAAATAATGCGAAGTACGTTTTGGAAACAATGCGAAGTACGTTTTGGAAAACAACGCCAAGTACGTTTTGGAAAATAACGCGAAGTACGTTTTAGGAATAATGCGAAGTACGTTTTGGAAATAATGGGGCTACTGAGACGGACACTTTACGAATCGTACTTTGGCAGTCGTAAAATGTACGGCAAAAAAAATTCTCCAAATTCGAAAAAATGCGAAAGTACGTTTTGGAAATAATGGGGTTACTCAGACAGTCGCTTTACGAATCGTACTTTGGCATGCAGTCGTGACTAATACACGAATGAATATTCGTTAGTCTCGATTGATCAATTGCACGACCATCTCAGGCACGTATTAAGCTTAAATTTCGTCGGTTAAAGTTAATCGCCGATTAACCCACTCGTCGCATGAATTCGAAAAGACTTGACCCGCCATTATCGTTTATCGAAAGCGTCGTTTTTATGGGTCGCATTTTCATCGAAGGGTCATAAAAGATGACCTTAATCGACGAAAACCCCTAGAGATTAAGTTTTATGGCGTCGATTATATTGACCATTAATCTTCGTTCAATTTTTGAAGCTCAATTACCGCATTGGGAAACGAGCGTCGATTTAAAACTAAAACTTCTTTTCTTTTAATAAAATAAAAGTCGATCGTCCATTACGAAATTAATTGAAATAATTGCGTTATCTTCTTTAAAAAACATACTTGGTTCCATTGAATAGATTGCGAAAACAAACGAGCAGAATATTATAAAGGGCGATAAAAATAATGAAAATTCTTACGTTGCAAATGCTCTTAGCTTTTGCAGACGAGTGCCAAGCTTGCTAGCTGTTTATGAGACAATGACGCTTTAGCTAGGTGCGCATCCAAACAAAATGGCCGACGACCAGCCAATCTTTTTTCACAAGTTTTCATTCCATTTTTGCAAGTTTACGGTAATTTATTTGCGTGAAAAACGAATTAAAAACACGTGATTGTATGTTAAGACTTTTTTTGACCGTTACCACGGTGACCATGGAACGCGTAGGCTACTTCTATTTGACATAGTATGTGCAATTGTAGTAACCATGGCGACAGTTTAATGTGGAATACTATAAGTGGTTGTAACCATAGCGACAGTGGAATGTGGAATTCTACAGTATATAACTGTGTATAACTGTCTGTCACAGCTTGCTTTGTCTAACTATGTACAGTTTGTATACTAACCCAGGTTGGGTATAAGCGTTTATCTCTAA
>JAQGBX010001862.1:0-22702 GCA_034698745.1 Megaphyllum sjaelandicum | reverse complement strand
AGTGTGTGTTGTCTTTTTTGCAATTTTTACATGATTACCAATGTACCTTAAAAAGTGACCAGATAACGGATGAGTCGCGTTACATCTTGCTTTAACCCTTGGACATGATGATTCAGTACTTTTTTGGTTTTTGTGGTGTTTTACTACGTGTATTACAATCTACATGTATAAGTGCATGTTCATTATTTTAACTTAATTCAGGCATTCGTTGTATAGGGACCACCTGTGTACAGTGACCAACATAGCAGTTTTTTTGGTGGTCACTCTTAACAGGTTTTTACTGTAATGTAATTTCTAAGTGCAGCATGTTCCGGCAATGTCGAAATTTGGAAAGGTCAGTTGACTTGTGAATGATTTCATGCACTTGTACCGGTATTGTGAAATTCCTTGGACGGAAATGGTTTTTTGCTGCCGAGTTCAGCAAAGTTTTGTTGTTTACCATTTACAGCCATTTAGGAATTGAGAAACAATTTTTAAAGACGTACTTAAAAAGCAATGTGGGGAAAAAAATGATAATTATACTTTAGCGTTTATGCGTACAATTGAGAACGTTTTTTCCCTTTACTGCATCTGATTCGGCGATTGCACATCATTATACGTTGGGAAATGTGTTTTTGAATGCTCTACGTTTTTGTGGCCTTGGCAGCAGTGCCATTGGTCTGACGAACGGCTGTATAGTTAAATCTGGTTTCAGATCAACTCGGATCGATCACAGAATATAGTCGCATCTGCGCAAATATGAATGAGAACTGCACTGAACCTGTAATATATAAATCAGGTTCCTGGAAAACACTTGCATCAAGTGGCACGGTTGGCAATTTGTTTTTTTTGAACAGCATGAATTAACTGTTTCAGAAGTTGTGCTTGTTATGCAAGGATCGTTGACATTAACATTGTTCAAAGTGTTTGGTTTAACAATTAACGTTTAGTCTTTTTTTTTACAATTAACGTTCGGTCGTTTCTGAACATTTACAAATTTCCAGATATTTCAATACAGGTTTAGGCAATTACAATTTTACAGACATTTCTAACTTTTAAAGCATTTCCAGATATTTCCAGACATTTACAACTTTTAAGATAATTCAAGATATTTTCCACAAACAGTGAACGTCACCACCAGTTGCATTCCGATATAAAAAAATGCACTTTAATATGACGAGTATATATGATACTCTACTTCAGATAGGCCACAACTTCATCTGAGCATGTGAGAAAATCCAATACATGTAATGTCTTAACAGTCACCGAAATATACATGTACATGTATTCTTTCTCTTCTCTTTCTTTGTTCAAGTGGGTAAAATCCTCCTTCTGTGAATGATGGAATTAAAAGAAAAAGTTTGATTTTTGTTTTCGTTTTTGGTTGGGTCTCCTTTTAACACGTTAAATTTGCAAAACCTATATTTATAGCATTTTATGCCTAAGATATGATTAGCTTATAATACATGTAAATCAGTATAATAAGATATTACTTGTAGGTGGAACTCTTTTGTTTACGTGAAGTTGTTTTACAAATACATTCATTGTAGGCGTATTTTCCCATAAGTAATTAAAGATGCGAAACGGAAAAAAATCCATGAATCTATTTCCAAGAAAATTAGGTCTATATCCAGATGAATAAATTGTCAAGCTGATATTTTCCTTCACTAAAAAACAAAATTAATGTAGAAATGTTCAAATCTGTGAAAATAAATTTGTGCTAACATAGCATTTTAAAATTTGCTTAGAAATAAAATATTGAAAGTTATCCATGGTTATATACGTGCAATACATGTACTGTATATGCACCGTAATTTTACATAAAATAATTATTAAAAGATAATAGCACAACTTCTAAAATTCTTTAAAAATGATACTGATCCATTTTTCATTAACTTGATGATTTCATATGTGACGTAGTTTTTACTGATGATTTTCATACAATGTATACATTATAGTGCACGTGCATTTCTTTATTTTTAACAAGTAATGTTACAAAAAAAAAACCATTTTCCAGCCCAAGGTTGTTTTCCACACACCCGTGCTTGAGTAAAACTGAATTAGTCTCTTACCAAGTAATGTTACCGAGGTTGTCTTCACCTGAACTTGGCAATTTTGCACAAACTCATGCTTTGAGTAAAGCTGAACTTGACGATTTTACAAATCTCAAGCTTGACTTGACTATTTTACAAAATCTCGAGCTTTTCTTAGACTGACGACGTTACAAATTCCCAGCTTGATCTGATATCCGAAGATTTATCCATGCAAAGCACAATCGGTTTTGATTAGCTGGACTAAATTCCTCTGCTGGCCCATATGTGCACCATCGGATTTACCCATTGAGTCCCATGTTGGAATCACGGTGATGGTGACTCTTAGATGCGCACGTAATTTTCCGATGAGTCAGAGCTGCGTGTTCCCAACGCCTATAAAAGAGCGAACAGAGTTGGATGTGGTTTTCAGTCCATCTTTATGTTTGCGACAGGGATAAACGTCCGCTAACTGTGCCAACTAATGTGAAATTTTCGTGACATTTTGGATATAGTGACGATGACTCTTTATTTTGGAAGTTTCATTCACATTTTCTTTTTCCTTGTCGTAACCTTTGACCTCTGATCCGTTTTTCATTTTTTTATGCTTTTAGTGAGTCGGCTCCATTGCGAGTCTGAATCCTATAAGATGGACCTGATCTTGGATGTCAACACCCAGCTGTATCCCGTGGATTTGTGTAAATATGTTTATTATATTTTTTTTTATTATTTTTTTTTCAGAAAAAATCATTTGCTGGATAATCTCAACAAGTATTTATAAATGCACAGGGTGGCCACAGGTCAGGAAAGTCAGGGAAAAGTAATTGGAAAAAAGTGTTCATGGAAGTGATGGAAATGTCAGGGAAATTTTCTCAGATAAAAACAAAATGCTATTCATGCATTCAGTCTGCTAGCAGCTCAATCCCCACAAAATCTAGTGTTTTGCCAAGCTTCTCATTGCAATTGTTATTTTATTTTTCATCATGACAAAAAAACAATGAAATGCTTTATCGAGTAAGTTTTGATCAGGGAATTTTGCATTTTAGTCAGGGAAGTTGAAAACGAAAATTTTGTGGCCACCCTGATGATGCAGAAAAATGAATACAGTTTGTTGAGTGATATGCCTTAATTTCATGAAAGGAAAACTAGCAGGGCGATTTTATGAGTAATTAACTCTCATATTTCCAATTTTCCTCCTATGTATCCCAGGGAATGTTTTCGCTCCCCTTTTCGCAGAATCTGCGCCGAAAATGCTGATAAGCTTTGTTGCATGTTACACAAATGCGTTTTGCCTGTAAAAAAAAAAAAATACGCAGAGAATCTGCGTGCATGTATACGTAAAACCCTTTCAATCATATTTTCTTACCAGAAGGTCATTAATCGAAAGCTTTTGCTGAACGAGCCAGTTCAGAATGAGCCCGTTCCAAAAGACCAGCGCCATCTATGATTAATCAATTCCGCTTAGAAATGGATTTGCGCCATGCTTCGGCATCAGTACCAAATTGTTAGAAATTCGGGTTGAATGAAAGGGTTTTTAAAAACGGAAGCATGACTTAACGAAATGAGCATGTACTCATTTTTCTAGGAAAAACCTTTTTTTCCAGAAAATGATTCATGACTGAAAATATCTACTCCTCGAAAATACTGCAATAACATTTACAGTAAAGAAAATACTGTGATTAATTGTTTGAAAACCCAAAATTTTGGAAACGGAAAAAAGATTTCATTTATCAGTCGAATTTCAGAATTGACTTGTTCACGTCTTCTGTAAAATTTATGAAATCGGTTTTTACTTAACTTTACATGCGGTCTATTGATCGTAGGAAATTAAAAAAAAATTGTGAAGATGAACATGTATATGTTCCAGTTGTTCGATAGCTGAGAAATGTAAAATTTGGAGGGGAATCTTTGAATGTTATTTTTTGCATCAACATTGCTACCTACTGATGTTTAAACCACTAATAAGCATCGCAGACAGCGGCAGTGAAAATGACCTTAGGCATGCATTTCAACTAGCTTCATTTTTCCGAAAAAATTACAGAATATTGATAACAGGTTTTGTTCAGAAAGGAATTTTCACGCGAAATGCTGTTTTAAATCCATAAGCCAGTCCCACCAAGTTGAGGTGGCTTGGAAAAACAAGAAGTAATTTTTATAATTCATTTTCAAACCCGATATGCTGTAGGGTTAGTATTCTGCACTTGTTATGCCAAATACTTCACAGATGACACTGGAATTTTGAAGTATGCTTAGATTTTTCCAGAGCCTAGTCAGAGGGCATCTCTAGAATCTATTAAAAGATCAGTATTTGTTTGCTTTCACATCGCGCGTTCTTGGATGATCATTGTGGCAATTGCCACAGCATCCTGTCGGAGGATCTTGATGGCAACCATCATATCGTGTCACATCGAACTCCTTGATGATCATTATGGCAATTGTCACATTGTTCTTGGAGGATCATTGTGGCTGTTAGTACATTTTCCTCTTGGAAGACCATTGTGGCAATTGGCACATTTTCCTCTTGGAAGACCATTGTGGCAATTGGCACATTTTCCTCTTGGAAGACCATTGTGGCAATTGTAACATTTTTCTCTTGGAAGACCATTGTGGCAATGGGCACATTTTCCTCTTGGAAGACCATTGTGGCAATGGGCACATTTTCCTCTTGGAAAACCATTGGGGCAGTTGGCACATTTTCCTCTTGGAAAACCATTGGGGCAGTTGGCACATTTTCCTCTTGGAAGAGTATTATGGCAATTCATTGGCACATTTTCCTCTTGGAAGATCATTGTGGCAATTAGCACATTTTCATCTTGGAAGACCATTCTGGCAATTGGCACATTTTCATCTTGGAAGACCATTCTGGCAATTGGCACATCGTGTTCCTGCATGATCATTGTGTCTATTTGCACATTATTAACTTAGCTGTTTTACTTCATTTTAATTGATTCGTCAGCTGTTTTACTTCATTTTAACTGACTTGTCAGATGCGATTTGCAATTTCCAAATTAACCTATCGTTAACTTTCCACTCCTTAGTTTAATTATACATTGTACCTGACGAAAGCCCAGATATCAACTTGTGCAATTAACCTCTGTTTCTCTACAATAGCTGACAAGTTCCGCCTGGTGCTGGCTTCCACGCTGCGGGAGGATGGCTACCCGGATGATGGCGAGTGGGACCCACGTGACACTGGTCCGTCTCGTGCCGACAGCTTCGAGTACGTCATGTATGGCAAGATCTACCGGCTAGAGGGTGATGACGGATCTCAGGAGCCCAACTCCAGACTGTGAGTCATAGGCATTTTTTTTTCATACTTTTCATACTCTAGTAGTACTAGTACATTTATTGTTGAGGCTGAGATCGGTCGTAGGTGTTTCTTTACGCGCTATGGCCTCATGGGATTCAAGTGTTGCTTATTACTGCATGCCAATATATCCCCAACCAATCGGATTTTTCGGAACGGTTAACCGCTCAACTTCGTTGTAGATGCCTGCCAATTAATAGTGGGCTATCGGGGCCCCGAGTGCCACTCTGAGTTCTCACGTGACGGTAAATTTCGGTGTGAACACAGCCGGTGGTATCTCAGTGGCCCGGCAGCCATGACACCGTGGGCTCAGTGACGCCACTTCCGGGATGCTTCGTTAATAACGTCTCCTGATACCGGATTTTACATTGGGCCTGATAGTGCCCATTAAATCTGTTTTTTGGTATGGGGCGCAACAATGTCCAAGAACGTTTAAATTCCGATTGGATTATTGTATCATTGATCAACGTTTGGGGGTGATCCTAAGATCACCATATCGCAAAGAACACTTGCTCGTAGAATTCAGTTCATCTTCATCTTTTTGAATTGTTCATTCAATGGTCGCAGTGATTGGTTTAGCCATGCAGTTAGCCTGTTCAGCTTTGTCGTCCTGAGGGCCTCACTGCATTTAACGAATAACATGATCATGTACAGTAGCTGTTAGCACTATCTACAGTAGATTTTAGTATCACAACTGCTACTGCATACTAAACGGAGAACTGAATTGTAAAAAGCTTTCATTTTTAACTACGATTTTGCCGTTTAAACTTTTAAAATTGTGTTAAAAAAAATGGTTTATAGAAGAATTTCTGCATTTTCCTTCTTAAGGTGTGTTTTATAAGTGCCAACGAACTGCGTAAGAAACTCAGGTGCTATTAACGTTAAGAATACGATATATTAAACGAAAGTTTAGAAATCAGGGAATTCGCATGTACAGTAAAACCTGTATAGAGTGACCACCAAAAAATGCCATTTTTGTTACTGTACACAGGTGGTCACTATACAAAGAATGCCTGAATTAAAATAATGAACATGTACACCGCACTTATACATGTAGACTGTAATGCACGTAGTAAAAAACCACAAAACCAAAAAAATACAGAATCATCATGTCCAAGGGGTAAAGCAAGATGTAACGTGATTCATCCGTTATCTGGTCACTTCTTAAGGTACATTGGCAATGTAAAAATTGCAAAAAAGACAACACACACTGGTCACTGTACACAATGGACGGGTGGTCACTGGTCACTATATAGATAATTTTTATGAAGGAAATGTACACTAGAAAAATCAATACACTAAAAAAAAATGGTCAACATACATGTAAACAGGTGGTAACCGTTCAAAGGTGGTCACTTTTCCAGGTTTTACTGTACGTCTATTTTGCAGCCGCTCAATGCCAAACGAATGCCAGGCGCATAACGTGGCAACAAGGAGTATAGCGTTTGCTCCTGGCAACAATTCCATTAAGATTAATGCATGTTTTCGAAAAACTCTTTACCCAAATTGGTATAGAAAGCCAAATAACTATCATAACTGTGTATTTCTTTTGACAATTGACCTTATTCGTGTTCCACGCCGTCTGGTGGATATATGTAGCAAATTCTGGAAATGGTCCACTTTTTGAATAAGTATGGTTATCGATTGGTATGCTTACTCCCAAAAACTGTCATTCTTCACCCAGACAATGTTCGCAACACCTACGCAGATCCAGGTGGCAGCACCATAGGGATCTTATGACGGTGTCAACAACTGTAGTGCAAACTTTGTCTGCAGTGTGGCAACACTGCATGGATGGGATGAGCGGTATACGATGACGTCCAACGTTTATCGATCAACGCTGCCGTTCAAGCTTTTGTTTACATATCAATGACTGCGTCATAAATCGCATTGGGGGTTGGTGGGGTGGTGGTGACCCTGAACTTGGCAACCAATCGAAAGCATTGCCGCTGACGTCATCCTCTTCAGTATCCGCCCCGCATTGCTGGTTCAAAGACTTTTGGAATGGTTTTCGCAGAAATTGCGCACTAATCGCGTTGTTTTTCTTGCTGGATGGCGTTTGAGCTCACGTGGCCAAACATTCGCTGTTGCGAGGAGAGGGTCTGGCAAGAAGGGGGTAGGGACGGGGACGCAAACCACCTCAGATAATGTGCACATTTCAACGCCATTTGGAAGCTGGACGAAACAGCGCCACCTATGGTCGCGATTTGATGTTCTTGTAATTCAGGATGCAAAAAGTGATCTTTGCCCGGATCTCAGGAGTGCAGGGTGGTTACAGGTCAGGGAAGTCATGGAAATTTGTGAGTGGTCAGGGAAATTTTCCCAAATTAAAGCAAAATGCTATCCCTGCACTCAGTCTGCTAGCAGCTCCATCCCCAATCCTCTTCAGCTAGACTCGTAACAAAATGTAGTGGTTTTTGCCAAGCTTTTCATTGCAATTGTTATTTTATTTTTCACTATGACAAAAAAATTGATATGCTTTAACGAGTAAGTTTTGGTCAGGGAATTTTGGATTTTAGTCAGGGAAATTTAAAATGAAAATTTTGTGGCCACCATATTTTAGGATCTCCAGAATGGAGATGCCTTGCTATCTTGGTTTGGTCATAGTGGCTGCTGTTTTGACCTGTCCAGGTTAAAACGATTGCTTTCTTGACCTCTCCAGGATTAAAAATGGAACTGATTTTTTGACCAATCTAGGTTGATGACAATATGAAATTGCTTTTTTCTTGATATTTTTTGGATTACTTAGTATGGGACTGGTTTCTTTATCGGTTAAAAGAAGGATTCTAGATCAAGTATGTCTCCAAGTATGTGACATCAACCGATCTTTTGTCTTGACTTGAATAAAATGAATAAATTCACCAAGAAAGCAATAGCTGAGCTGCTACATGTATATTAACGAGTAAGTTTTGGTCAGGGAATTTGGGATTTTAGTCAGGGAAAAGTCAGGGAAATTGAAAATGTTGTGGCCATCCTGGCTTGGTTATCCTGAAGATGCAAAGACTCTTAGCTTTTTATGAAATTGCACTTGACATCTGCCGAAATGCTATACTTGCCCGACTTCATTCTTCGCTGCAAAAAAGCATCGCTTCGTATTGCGCATCCATGCTGAAAGCGTGAAGCCTTCTTGCGTTTGATGAAATGGCTCCATGGGTGCACACACCTCGAGGATTTTGCGTCGCCGTGGCAACTACCCGGTGTCGATGAAGTGTCCACATATTGCAAAAACAATGCAACGAACTGTTTGATTTGAAACAAAAGGCCATTGAGGAGAGGGAAATGTTCGCGTGATTGCAGTTTCGTAATTCGTGGATGAAGCAAACATTGACATGTTTATGGTTTCATTAGTAACAATGCAGGCACTGATCCAGATTTGCGTCCCAAAGTTGCATGCGCAGGACGCACGCGATGCCTGTGAGCGTCCAACTTTGTTAGCGATTTCGCAGAAATGTGCTTTTTCTAGCTGTTATTTCAGGATTATCGGTGAATTTGACCGATGCATTTTCAGTTATATTGATGCCAGATGCCTCTCATTTCTCTGAGATTAGTTCTCTAATCTCAGAGAATTTAATTCTCTAATCTAATTTTTGTTTGTCCAACTGCGATATTTCGTTTAGAAGAAGGTTTTTCGAAAACGAAAATACTTGTATACAGGTACAGATTCATGCACAAATTGAGATGATGCCCTAGTGATTCATAATTGTTTTTGGAATTTGTTTTGGGGGAAATACCCTAATCCCTCGAGTATAGTCCGCGGACTATATAAGGTTTTTTGACCAGTGTCTGATCCCCGCGGACAATCTATGTTCAAACTCAAAATACCGGTACATGTACCATATTACGGTGAATTGGTACAAAACTCATTACAAATATGCCGTATTTTATAAAACTGAACATTTTATTCAATATACTGCGGTAAATGCGGTATAATTAATAAACCACACAAACAACTGTTAATTAGCACGGTGCAAAATGCGGACTATATATATTGGGGCGAACTATACATGAGGGCGGACTATACTCGAGGGATTAGGGTACTTTCTATAGTGACCCGTCAAATAGACGTCTATATCGCTAAAATTGATTTTTTTTTCTGACGGTTCAGTAATAAAAAAATCCCTAGTTGTTATAATAGTTATGAACAGGTTAGTTTTTCACGGTTATACGAGTTTCTTCGTAACTGCATGACTCTTGACATAGTCTCGTTTTTATTACAAGTTATTCGGGTTTATTTTTTCTGATCTCAATTCTTGGCCAATATAGCCAGCAGCATTTTAACCAAAAAAAAAGTCAATTTCCTAATGGAAATTTCACTTTCACACGTATAATAGAAAAAACACGATATTTAGTTTACCCTATGTGGGTGATCGCCATTAAATAGTCAATATACTGCCTATCCCGTTAATTGTATTCAGTACATGTATAGGAGTGGATAATGTTGCAATTTAAACAAGACTTGTCAGGTTTCTGATTAGTTTTTTTTTAATCATAGAGTGCTTAAATGCTAGTTATGAAAGTACCTTTTCCCAAGAAACCATTGTGAAAAGTTTGTTTACTACATGTAAACGTATGTCAAAGTTACATTTTCTCAAATGAAAACACTGTGTACATTTTTAAAAAGGATGCAATTAAGTAAGAAGGGCTAAGGTTGACATGTAGACGAATCTAATTCCGTTTACAAGACACGTTTTCCCCCGATCCATATTGTATGCATTTTTCTGTTTGCCTTTGATTTTTCTGTATTTGAAATAGATTTATCTACAGTTTAGTAGGCCATGGTGTTTTTTTATAGAAAGCCTAATTTCTAACTGATCAAAAATGCATTAACATAATTAAGATAATTAACCTATAAAGGTTTAAGCAAAGATCGCCAAATTGTTAATCAAGGAAATGCTACCATTTTGGCTATATCATTAAAACTGAACAGCTGTTGTCGCTGGCCACTTTTCATTAAAAACTATTTAATAAAGCGCCAATATGTCAAATATGCAATATATTGAATGACTGCATGCGAATTTACAATTTTGAAACATTTCTGCAGAAACATGATGGAAAACAAGCATACAATTGGATACTTTTCTTATCAGTTTGGATGCTAATTCATACGCTCCTTATTCAGCCTTGCCATCTTTCTGATATTGCAGAACTGGCCCTTTCGATCGTGTTTCTGTAGGAATGTTTCAAAATTGTAAATTTGCAGCCATTCAATATATTGTGTACGAGACATATTTGCGCTGTTTTATAATTGAACAATTATACTAAATTACATGTGTAATATGTTAAATACACGTATTCCTTTACTGTTTTATAATTTGCTATCAAGACTTGTGTATCTTGTCTTGATACATGTTTCTTTAAAGATACATGCTTATAAATATATATATATATAATCATATTTTCTGGTCACTACTTTTTCCTATTCAGCTATATTAAAATATACTTAATTCTTTAAGTGGATAAATACGTAAATGTCAACAAATTTCAATATTCACGAATCACGAGCATTTACATAAGATGATATAGTTGTAGAATTCCTTGAAAACATTGTATTAATTCATTTAGGGCGTATGACATATATTTATATTCTTGAAGCGTGTATTTCTTATCAATTATTGGTATTTGATAAAACAAACCTTAATTGAAGTAAAGAGGCCTAGATACACTGGGGAGGTGAAGAAAGAAAGAAAGACAGAAATATGTCAAGCTATTTAAATACTGGGACGATCAGGGAAAGCTTTAGACGGTCTACACTTTTTAATCTGGTCATTTTACATAATTACTGTTTCTTTCTTATACAGAATTAGGCAAGGTAATGGGATTAAATCTGGATGCTTTTGCCCTACATTTCAGATCTTTTTAGTTTGATCAAGGTGTTGCGTAAATATGTCTTAAAAGATGCCTACGGCCTGCGGTTTCAACATCTTTTTCCCTTTCAATACGTCAGCATCATTAGAAAGTAATGATATTGGGTTTTTGTTAAGACTCTAGAGTCTAGAGCGAATCTTTAAATTTGGACAGGTTATTTTGGTGATTTTCATTCAAGTACAATTAAGTAAGATTAATGCTCTTGAAAAAAATAAATAAACGTCATTGGCATCATATTATGTTCAATATCGAAAAAACATTGACTATATGACGTCAATTCTTTTTTATTTCTGCTATATTGGTGCGTCATTGCTTTTAAGGAAAAGAATAATGCTCTTAAACACTTGTTTTTCCTTAAGTTTATTTTCTCTAACACGTGGTACACGTACGCGTGTTGAGCCGTGTTTCTAGTTCAAAAAATTGTGGTGAAACATTCGAATAACATAACAATACTTTTCAAGGTATTCGTAAACGTTACTTGTGAAGAAGCGTGTGTAAAAAATGAAACATGTTTTAGAATGAATAAAAGCTCGATATTACATCAATGTTATACCATTAAAGCATTGTAATAACTGTGTAGGCTACTTTGTTCGATAAGTTTGCCAAATAGCAGAGAAATAAGACTAAAACTAATCCGTTTTTGCGTTGCTTATACATGTAATATGAACTTATCAACTCGCCGTAAATACCAAACACATTTTCTTTATCACAGATTCTATCACTTATTTAAAGTCCGTCGCACACGAGGAAAGTTATATCTAAAAATACGGCATGTTCAAAAAGTTCTGTTTTTTAGAATGTGAATTACGAGAAATGAAATGTTTTAATTTGTTAATTAAGAAAACATAAATGAAATCTAATTGGTTTAAGTTTGAAATTTCCTTTTTTAAAATCCATGGTTAGTAAAATGCTCAGAAATGTGCGCTTGACTTTTCGGACGAGCCTAAACTTGCCAAGTTTCCAAATATTACTTTCCCCGTGTGTGACGGCCTTTATGGTGAGCTAGTTTTCTGCGCAGTAACTTTATTTAGCCAATAGCATGGGAGTTAAATTTGTAATTATCGAAATGGCGAGCTTTTGGATAGATATTTTAAGGATAGTTATCGTATTTAATTCGTACGTGTCAATAGATCGTTAGAATGAATACATCTCAATAACAACAAGATTAATAAATGTTCGCTCAACAAACTGATATCACAAATGAATTTAATCATGAGTGGTTTTTAGGCTATTGTATTTTTACAGTGTAATTGTTTAAAGTTTTTAACAACACCTAACAAGTCATAAAATCATTTAGCGATTATACAAATCATCCCTGTTGATTGCACTGTTTTTTTTTTAAATGAGTCACCTTTCCAAGAAACATTTGCATACACAATTTTTAAAAAAAAAATTCTGCACAATTATACAAATGCTAACGTTTTTGTACATTTCCACGCTGACAGTAAATATCTTGTTATTGTAATGATTGCAACAACGTGATTTACAGTATGTACATGTACTGTAAGTTTTTTTAAGAAAATCATTTTTCTTAAACGGTTAATCTTATTTTATGCATGTAGTTCCAATGATGTTTTCTTATGATGTTAGTCTGGGTGTTAAACTTTACTTGGAAAACTGCGTATTTGGCAGTTAAAGATATCGTAAATGCGTCATGTTTTTGTGCATCAACTCCAGTAAATGGAAGCGTGGTATGTCAATATGGTTCATTATAACGATCATGTACTATATTGTTGAAGAAGGATTGTATATTTGTCAATTTCGATAAGAAACTTATTTTTTCTTTTTTTTTCTAAATACTAGTTTACATTTAATTTCAGATAAACGCATGGATGGTTGGCCATTCATGAGTTCGATTAAACCCACCTTGGCCTGCCTCTCAATGTACTATACTATGGTGATTTTCGGACCAAAAATTATGAAGGACAGACAACCGTTCAACTTAAAATGGATTTTAGTAGTCTACAATTTATTCATCACCGTTTTAAATGCCTTCATCTTCTGGGAGGTGAGCATATTATACATCAGCTATCGTATTTTAATTTTATTCAGTGAAACTTTGCTGTGATCTTTACCTCGTTTAATCTCCATTTCTGGGTAGCTTAACCTGTTCCAAACAAAGCGCCATCTTGATACTACTAGGGGACCTCAGACAATCAGCTTTGCGAATTGCAATTACCAATTTAAATATAACTGCCACATAAATGACAGCAAAAATAACAAATACGGTCGACTTTTGTTTGTGATTGATAAGGAATTCCAAATAGTGATGGAAAAGTCCTTCTCCTGAGGGAGGGACTCACAGCTCACTCACCAAAATGAACCACTTCAATGAACTGGTTCCCACTCCCAGTTCACGTATTTCACTAAAAGCACAGCTAAAAGTGTTTAGCCATGTAGAAAAGGCTGAAAAGAATTTGAAACATTGAAACATGTTGATTTGAAATTTCATACATTTAAATTAGTTTTAATGAACATTAACTTATTCCTCCAAATTGGGGAAACTTATTCCCTACATGAAAATTTCAGGGAATTTAAATGAACGGCAGTTCATTGAAATGAGTGATTCAACTCACTCAGTCACTAGTATGACTAGGGTGAATGGGATGAGTAACCAACATGCATCAGGTTGTTGAGGAATTTTTAATACTAAAACGCACCACCACCAATCTACGCCCCGCATTCAATGCGTGATATATCGCTTTTCTGTCATACTTCGGAGCCATCACTGTTTGCCTCAAATTAAGGGTGCGGTTCACTCGTTTTAATAAAATTTCAAAACTTATCCCATCGTACATTTATGATCAGATTTTTTCGCGAAGGAATTGTGCAGCAGAAATATTGTGTGCTGTAATTAAGTAAATTTACCAAAAACGAAAGCAACGACCAGGCAGCAATTTAGCTCAGCAAATTCTACCGACCACTTGAAGAAAATGTCTTTTGTAATTAAGTAACATGAAAAATGTCGCTCGTCAACACAAGAGTTTGCTTAAGATAGGTTTTCAAAATCATCATAATCATCAAACAAAAGTTTTTATTTGCGTTACTTCGCTCCTCGCTCCTGCTCACGAACTATAGCTTTCGTATCTGATGATACATTTAACGTGCATGATACAGTATATAAATATTTGATTAACGGGACTTTTATGACAAATCTGTTGTTCTTAAAAATGCTCTCTCGCACTTAATCGACTTCCACTCTGCTATCCCAAGGAGAACCTATTCATTATCTTTTTTTAATCGAGTGAACTTCGTATGAATTCTTAGCTGCGTCGAGATTTCCATCTAGAAACCGACCTTGATGTGGCATTGAAAGACTATTTCTAGCGGCTTGATTGTATTTTAAACGCAGTTTTTACCGTCTTCTAAAAAAACTGCGGCCGTCAGTTGAATTGGGTGGGGTGATTAGTTCATGTCATAAGCTTTCCCGTCAACCAAGAAGTTTTTTTTTTTATCGCCGGTGTCTCGTTTTGACCACCCCATGCCATTATTTCGATGACGTTTCCCTTCGGGCGAAATCAAGATCTGAATTTTAATTCAATTTCCACGAGTTGCGCACCTGAATGTTTTTTTTTCTTTTTCAACCATTTTTTGTACCAAATAAAAAGAAACGACATTGGATTTCGTGTTTTAACAGTCGCCTTTTCACCAAACATTTGTTCCAAGTAGCCACGATTTGGTAATTTATTTCACCGCAGATCGTGTAAAATCCAAAAACTTTACTAGCGATATAAACAAACGACCATTTTAGGTTTTCGGAAACGTTTTACGATCTGTCTGTAATTAATGCCAAGTGGGAGGAAGCGGCATTAGGTATTAGATTTTTGGATTATTTGATACCCGTATGTCTTTGGCGTTGAGAAAACATCGTACGATAAATTCAAGCTTTTTAGTATTCTCGTAACTTTTTAAAGATCCAAAGGTCCAGCCTCTCAATGCTGACTGTTTGGAAATTGACACATTTCCTCTCAATGTGCATTTAAAAAATAGAGACTGACATTTATATTTACAGTATTCCACGTTAGCACTTGTTTAAAACTGCAATTTTCTGGTTTCTTTCAATTTAACATCTTTTTTATTTGATTTCTTTCAATTTAATATCTTTTTTATTTGATTTCTTTCAATTTATTCTTGCAATACGACAATTGTTTTAGAAACCATGTTATTTAATTTAAGAAATGTAGAGGATTAAAACAAAAATGTTACTGTCCATGTTATCCCAAATTGACTAGTCGTTATAAACTTTCGTTTCTTGTTGCAATAAAATGCACTGCTTGTGGAAGATTGGGGAGTTTTCCAGGACAAAATATTGAGGACATGTCGCTTTTTCTTTAAAACTAGTTTAAAAGCGTGTGAACTAGGAATATTAATGTTCGATTTTCATATTTTAGCTCGCTCTCGGATCTGCCCGCCTTCACTACAGTTGGTTTTGTCAACCGTTTACTCAATCCACAGATATTGAATCACTCAGGGTTAGTATACGTACATGCTGAATTTCAACTTCAAACCATAGTCGAAATAATGCTAACACGCGTTAATTGGGCATGACCTTGTCATTATTACCTTCGGAGGTGATTTTTGTTGTCTGCCATCCTGTCCATCTTATAACAACGTAATTAGTCGATCAGAAATGCGTCGTGTTTTTGTTTTTTGCATCATTTTAGTTTCGGTACTCATGCAGGAATTCTGCGAATCTCGTTTTAGAAGTCGTGAAATCACGTGCGCTAAAGGAATTCATTCATTGGTTTAAAAATAGCGATAACATCGAGAGCTATTTTTAACCAATGAGCGTGTCTATTTTGTGCGCGTGACTTCACGACTGCCAAAGTGCGATTCACGTACCCCTACTAATTGAAACGCTGCCATAATCAATTTTGCAATAATTTTATGCGAAAGATTTTTTAAAGAATTTTTACATTCAATCACGTTTAATTTAAACGTGAAAAACCGGTAGTAATTAAAACGTTCTTTACGTTTGAAATCGATATACTGTAACTATACGTGATTCGCTTCATGCCAGTTAATTGAGTCAAGTTTCCCCCAATTAGACTCATCGATATATTCGCCAACGTAATTTTTTTGGAAAACAAAATTGACATGTCTTTTGTAAAGTTTTTTCATGTCACATTTTAAAATGAAGTCCGCTTACAATATAGAATGTAATGGCAGTATAATGAAGCTTGAAATAACCAAATATTGCTTGTTGGAGATTATTTTTCTCCAGATATTTCAATAACAAAACACGCTATAGAATCAATTTAAAAAAAATACGATTTTGCTTAATTTTCCATTGTTTTCTTTTTACCTTTGCAGATAGCCAGGGCATTATATTTATATTTCATCTCCAAACTTATTGAGTTTAGCGACACCTTCTTCTTTATTTTGCGCAAGAAGAATAATCAATTAAGTTTTCTGCACATGTACCACCATTCCACGATGTTTTTCTTCTGGTGGTTGGGTTGCCGTTGGGTTCCTGGTGGCTCCGGTAAGAAACGTTAACGTTTTTATCAAAACCCAATGCTGAAAGCGCCCCACGCAACTTTAGCAAAGACGCTTCATGGAGCAACTTTTCGCCCACTAAGCCACAAATATACAAACATGCATACCGGTATTTGTGTACCTACATTATCAAATATGTAGGTTCAGGTCCATTTGCCGATGGCGCCACTGAATAACTACCTTTTCGTGTCACGTGCATAATTCCACTGAGGTTATTCTTAGCCTTCGTTTAATAAGCATGGTCATGAGCAAAGGACAAAAAATTAACATTGAGTGACCCTACTTATATTTTCGTATACTGCGCTTCTGGTAAACTAAACTACTGCCTGTAGATACAAAAACCAATGTCATATTAAGGTCTAATATAGGAAGAAATAAGATTAGGAGATAACTCGGCTATAAGATAACTATAAGCCATTAACGTGCTATAAATAAAAAGCGTTTCATAAAAATTCTTTGGCAAAAAGCCGTTTAATTTAACGAGAAAACGTATTAAAATAAAAGCTGCTTTCCAAGGGAAGGGTACGTGCAAGACGCGACGGGTTTTTCGGAAACCGGTTACCAGTCTACACTAGCGCTAACATGCGGAATAAGAATGGTAGTCTGCGTTAAATGAGAGCGCACGCGTAGAACGCAGAGCTGAGCCAACAAGTTACAAGCAGCTTACCAGTCGCCAGTTTCGGAGTCGTTCGATAATGTTTCACGACTTGATTTTCGGAAATCGGAAAGCAGGGTTGTAAGACACAGAGTGGCACATGCAGGGCACATGGAAATTATAGGTGAAAAGTGGCGCCATGCACGATGTGTCTGCATGTCTGCTAGAAAGTGCGCGCAAATCACTAGACCTTTTTTGGTTCGAAGCCAGCATGCATAAAACGACCAGGTAAAGTTTACGGAACCGATAAGATATATATATAAACGAACATTTTTGAACGAATTAAACGTCGAACTAAAAGCCCATTTTTTCCTGATAAGGTGAAAATAGTTTTGGTGAATTTTGAATTCTATTTGCTGGATTTATAGAGTCTTTCGCTCTACCTTATAGTGGTCAACATAAACGGATGGTCACCATTCAAAGGTGGTCAATTATCCAGGTTTGACTTTACTTACATGTTACTTACATGTAACATGTTACAATAAGGTGCGATGATTATCGTATTTTTCGTTCGCCACATGTATGAACACTAGGTACCGTGAAAACGCTTCCTGCGGGCAAAACGACATGTAAAGCATTAATGCGCATGTCAATAGTTTTGCCGCGTAATTTTTCGCATTGCACAGCGCATGCAGTGACGTCACCAAGCAGTCTGAGAATCATGCAGTCAGCAATCTGCCGTGCTTTGTGCAAACAAGTTGGGAAAAACGGAAACTGGAAACAGGCAATAAGTTTCGGAAACCGGTTTCAGAATAACCCGTCGCGTCTTGCACGTACCCGAAGGCCTTGAACATGATATTCGGAACGCATAACGAATACTTCTGGAAAAAAAAATAGATACACATCATATTTTGCTTCCAGCAATCTTTACATGATGTGATAAAATTTAAAGAGGTGTGATTAAGGAATTGCCGTTGTGTAGTGGACAAGTTAACATTCAAAACAGCGCAATTTAAATTGATCATTGAAGTATTTCGGACGATATTAACGATATAAAAAATTGATTTGGTGAATTGCGATGTTTGTAAAAATAAAAGGCGCGTAAAACCATTTGTTAAATGGTAAAAATTAAGTTATGAATGCAGCCCTATTCGTAAACCCTAGCTATTTCGTATAATTCCAAATAATAAATTTCATTTGAGGTTTTGCTTATTTTCAGCTTGGCTCGGACCAATGGTCAACGCTTTCATCCACGTGCTAATGTACTCTTACTATGCTTTGTCAGCATTAGGACCAAATATTAGAAAGTTTTTGTGGTGGAAACAGTATTTGACCGTTCTCCAATTGGTAAGTTCGTGGTTATACGTTTTATCATAAATTGTTTGGGACCCATCTTTATACTTGTATAATTATTAAAAGTACTTTTTACTGCATTTTTCCCCCATTTTCAATATCATAAAATTCGTACGCGAGCTTTTGTCTCTATTAAAAGCAAATACTATAAGATTTTCAAGTCCAGACAAGCTCATAGTCATAATAGTTAAGCAAACTTTAGCAGCATTTGACTCTTAGCTAATGATTTGAATTTCTTTACGGCTTTTGCGTTAAACTGGTTTCTCAAATAAGTCATGACAGTCAAGCATATATATAATTCTGTCTTTAAACGCAGAAATGTCTGCATGGCGGTGTTAGCAGTAAATTGAACAAGTTAAAATATAATTGCAAAGAGGTCACAAATAATTGAGAGCTTTGTCTTAATCAGATCGATTTGCGTTAGGTGGCATAATTAACTATTAGCCTGGATTCAAACCAGTTAAACATCTCGTATTTCTCTCGCATTTTTAATATTTTCTAAGTGTATCTTTCGTTCTGATATCATTGAACCTAAAATGCTACTTTCAAAGAACATTTACCCTTCACATAACCATTTGCCCTTATCATTGACGATTAATAACACTCGAACAGAAATCACTACTTTCTAATGCAAATAGCCCCATAAACAGTTCGCTAAACCCGCAATTGGTCTCACCCCTACCTGCTTTAAGACTGAAGATTAGTTGTCGTTAGACATAGATAACGAGATAAAACAAAATCTATAAATTTCAAAATTGTACATTATAAATTGAGTTTCACTAGTTCATTTATATAGTACTTCTAACGTTCGTTGTTTCAATGCGATTCAATACCCAAAATAGGTTTTCAATCAAGCTATACCCGAGCTAATTTTTAGATATGTAATTCCTGCTCAGAATGAGAGCATTTAATTGCTAAAGAGAATGAAATTTACCTCCTTGTTAAGCTAATTCTTTAATGAGCAAAACTAAAGGAAAACTAGAAATGCATTTGTATGAACTATAGCACGCCCCTTTATTATGCATGAATATGACAACTTATTTATTCTCATTAAACGGTGACCCGACAACTACCTACATGTACAATTGGGTGTGACAAAATATTTGACCTGAAAACTTTTTTTTTTCCATATTAGATATTAAGGTCAGTTGAAGAAATCAAAATGTTCTCGATTACTTTTTATATAGAAAAAAAACTGTCTGGTGGGCACTTTTTGCTTTTTTCTTAACACCATGGCCTTTCAGTCTACTTGCAATTAGCAACCTATACTGTTAACCTCATTTACAAAAAAAATCTACGGTAATGGGTTTAGTTTTGTTGTCAAATTTTAATTTAAAAAAAAAGAATCACAATATTGTTGTCGTTATCTGAAGAATTATGCTTTAAGATTCGGGTCTTCACTGTGTGTTGTTTTAGTGGCAGCGTTAAAATGGGAAATAATTACGAGGATAAAGAATTGCATATGCGATATAATTTTAGAAATAGAATATATATCCTTAAAGTCAACAATGCAGCTATAGGATATCAACCAGTTGATGTTTCATGTTTTTCTGACTCGCAATTCATCCGGTGTTCTATTCGTTTATGCAAAATATAGGTCCAGTTCACGGGTGGTTTGGTTTTGGGCATCAATGGTATCTTAACGGGATGCACATTTACCAGATGGATGCAATATTTGGTCGTCATTTACATGTTATCCTTTTTGGTGCTCTTCGGAAATTTCTACAAGAATGCCTACAATCATGGTCTGGTAAGTTTGATTCAAATTTTGCAGTCATTAAATGCGAGGTATTGGTGCTTGGTTCTTAGTTCACTTTCCGAATATTTTCTTCTCGTTGCAACTTGCATTAATAAAAGGATAATAGTCAGGTGTATATAGACTTTTAACAAAAAACCTATAGAGGATTAAAATTATGCGGAAATACTTAAATGGCGTGCATTTACGAGCTTTGGTGTACATACAGTATGATGTTATGGCCAGTAATTATAAACTTGCCATGGCGTGGTGGAGGATTTACTTTCCTCTTAACTGCACCACAAGACATTATCATTCATTATTTGCACGCTCGTTGTTTGTTTGTTTGTTGACCTTCTATCGGTAAATATTGTTCAGGAATGTTTTGCTTCCTGGAATGCGTCTGAGTAAAACGTATCTTATCAAAACGTTTTAAATCTGTGTTTTTATGTTATTTCTTCTCAGCGAGCTGCCTACAGAATGGAAATGAGCAAAAGGGTTGGCATCAATGTTCCCGCTCCCAAAGCTCGGACCAACGGGCACTCGCGGGTTCGTCACACCGAAGAAACGAACGGTCAAGTGGCCAACAACGTGACCGGAGATACCTTGCGGTCCAGGGCTCGAGCTTCCGCCAGCATTTTGACCAACAACATCCTGACCGAGGAAGTTGCGCCCCATTTGGCCAAACACAGTACATGAATGGGCTCATGGACCTCAGCGTCATTGTCATAATTCTTGTTAATTATTTTTAATTATGCTCCATCATTTAATCAAGACCGAAGCGATGACGACGCCTGTAAAGAATTTTCAGTTTTTCACCCGATAATAGTAAAGCGTCAAAACAGTTAAAAAAATACAAAGAAAAAAATGGCTCGATCAATCTCCGCTACTCCTAATCCAAATATATTTCAAGCATAAAAGATCGAGAAATGTTACTAATTTAAGCCAAATCAAACTCAAAACTATGCGGATTTCCACATCCTATCCATTGGAGCAGTTGCTCCAAGCGGAAAGAAAAAGTTCATACGAGAACCTGTCATCGTCTAATCGAAAATTCTGATGTTTTCAAAGTAAATTGTGATACATCGAAATATGCTCAAATGTTATTCGGTATTATCTGGTGATGCAAAGCTTTTCAGAGGTAACATAATTTCGTTTATTATTATATTTATGTCATTTTTTGTTTTTCACTTAGCGAAATTTCCTTATTTAAATATTTGTTTTCGATCGTTATCGGGTATGACGAATTTTCGTTCGTTAGGAATTGCACACGCGTGAATAGCTTAATCAAGCGAGGGTATTAACTAAAATTCTTCCATACGATAACCGGTTATACTTTGTAAATTTTGATACGATGATGAACTCCGTATTCCTCATTTTTACAACAAATTGCAGGTTATTTGGTTGAACTGTGGGGTTGGTGGGCGGTATTATCGTGAGTCCGGCCAGCGTTCCTATATTTACGGTAATATAAGACCAATTGGCCTCAGCTATAATTTCACTTCTTTTGACAGTTTTCTTATTTAAAAACATCGTTTAAAAGTGCTCCAATTTTTAATATTATACTTGAGCTCCTCAGGATTTTTTCTTCCATGAATGACCGCAATATCGGGTAATGTTGATGTTTCAGCATTGGAATTTTTGTCATTATTATATGATATCGGTTCAGACTAATTTAAAGGTTATCAAAATAAGTTTGATGTAGGGGTAAGAGGTCGCCACCATTTCAAATCATTTAATCGATGTGCCATTGTGTTGCCTATCACTTTACACGCATTTGCCCAAAGATGGTGCCAAATGCTGTTGCTAAATAATTTTGACGACTTATAGCACCATTTGTGAATTTATTTTACAAAAGTATTACGACATTCAAGGTGCTAAAAATGTACACAGTTGATGGCCTTTAACAGTTACACTGAACTTATGCAACAATATTACCAGATACATGTAGCCTAACTGTTGTTTAGTTTTTAAATTATTGCATGACTGCATTTCATAATTCGAAAAATATTATTCTAGAAAAATCAAAAAGTTCGACACTTTTTTAAATAATCTCTCGCAACTAAATTGAATTCTCCACAAACAATGTCATTAAATTTTATCGTCTTCAGATTATGTTATTCGACAATTGTTGTTTATCAATGCTACAGTTTTAATTGACCCTTTTACTTATCAGATCCTCTTGCGGATTTTTAAGGAACTATTGAAAGGCCTTTAGTTCGAAATGCCACCTGTGGCATATGCTAAAGAAGCAGGCGGACACAGAGCAGGGAAGGGAGCAGGGCGTTGGGTAGTGTGGTAAACATTGTATGGGATTCTCCCAGTAGCGACTCCTAGTG
>JAQGBX010001861.1:0-22711 GCA_034698745.1 Megaphyllum sjaelandicum | reverse complement strand
CATATTGTTTTCTGTACACTCTTTTCTGCAGAATTATGGTGAGAAGTTATGTAGAACATTTTCTGGAAATTAAAATTATCAGAATTTGATCAGAATTCTGCAGAATAGTTTCTGCAGTAAATGCACTGGGATATTTTTCTGCTACAATTCTGCACATTCTTTTTGTATGGGTATGGTCTTAATGCCACCAAGTGGCGTAAACACAACCAACAGAGTTCTTAATAGAACATGCGACATGTATACACTGCTCACGTGGATTTTAAAACTATACTACAGTACCTAAAAACTATAAATAATGGTTTGTATTTCTGCCTTGTGGTCTACGAAATACATTTGCTATTTTCACTGCTCCCGAGGGGTTAAAAGATTTGGGAACACTGATTTTAGACCATTTAGCAATTTACAGATCATCGGAAGTGCACAACACTTCTTCAGGTGTCACTGCGGCAATATACATGTAGGCCTACGTTGGATGCTTTGCATGTTTAAGTCAACCATTCCATTCACTGAAAACAGCTCACTATTGCCATACATGCAGTTTAAGTCAACCATTCCATTCACTGAAAACAGCTCACTTGCCATACAGTAGCTGTTGGTGACTTTTAGTGGATGGAAAGGTTGACTCAAAATTGCTATACCATCCAAGTATGCAAATGGAGGAGGGATGGACGTACAATTAAGTCTGTGACGTACGTCCGTCTTTGATTTTGCCGAACTTGCTTAATTTTTATTGGCCTAATATATAGGCTCCATATTTTAACACCTAGTTTATATAGCAATTGGGCTTTATTCTGTTCGTATTTATGCTTCCATGGGATCTGACGATTCGAAAATTCGGCAATAAATATTTGCGCGGTTTCACACTTGTATACGTGCACAGTATGTGGGTTTGTTTCTCGCAGTTTCCTCAAGCACCAAGCTTGATAGACCGTGCAAGAACTTTCCACGAACATCCCGTCCCCATACTCTTTACTTTCAAAGTTCTGCGTTTGTAATGTTTGAACCTGACAATTTTATTGAGAACCATATACCCATGCATGCATGTGTGAAACTTCCGATTGACCATCTTGAAGCCCTTGCTCTTTCGACTTGACTGGCAAGATATCTGTAGCGTGAATAAGCATATAAGACGCCATCATTGCCATGCTTACATATTTAAAAGAAATCAGGCCCTTTTTTATAATAATTCACGCAATTTTTTATCATATTCTTAGTCCTGTCAGAAGTAAATGAAAGCAAATCTCACGCCCGCTGTTATTAACCTTTAAGTTTCCCTGCAGACCTCGGTTCTTTTGTCGTTCTCACGCTACTGACCTACCCATTACTAAACTAAAACAACCTAATTATTGTGTATGTGTGCGGTTGAAGAAGGGGAGGACTCGCTGAGTTAAGGTAGGACGATTGTGTGTAACTCCGCTTGCATGCCTTGGTCTATGCATGCTAGGATTGTAGAGCAGTTTTTCTTAAAAAATGGACAAGTGGCTGGCTACCGGTGCACTCCATGGCTAGTTTTTGACCTTACTTAAAATATGCACCTACAGTATTATCTTCATTGTTAATTATTTTATTACCTAAACACCGTGTATTTTGCTTCGGAGGCTTTGAGGAAGATCTCCAACCTATTAGGATACCGAAGGCTTCCTCAAATTTTGTCTGCATGGGAAAAGTTGATGGCACATGAAAACATGTGAGAAATTCACTGAGTTTCACTGTGTAAAGGCCGGAAGTTTTACCATAATTAGACTTATTGGTTTTAATGCGATCATCAGCTTTTCAGCACACTATATATTAACGAATGTTTGGTAATTGCTTTTCTGATAGTTTATACAATAGACGCCGAGCTAATTCATACATTGTGTGGGAGAGTTTTGCTATAGCGTAATCTGTACATGTATTTATGAACGGATTAATATGGCGTGCTTGATACTGTTGATGGTGTGATTGAATTTCCGACCGAACATGTTGGGTCTGTTAGCCGAAATTAATTTACAATTTTTTTTATTTTTATTACTTGAGAATGCAATACGTACATGTACCGCATTTGCTCTTAATGTCCGCTTCTCTTACGTACATGTACCGCATTTGCTCTTAATGTCCGCTTCTCTTATTCTTCGTTTATTTTTCTGATGACCATGCAGTTGCATCATCAAATTTAATAGCACCGTAACTTTAATGTCATTTAAGGCAATTTTATTACGGTGAGACATGGAGACTTAAATTTCCATAAACTCTGTTTTCGGTGGAACCATGGAAAATGTAATTTTATTAATCAGGGTGGTCACAGGTTATGGAAGTCAGGGAAAACGAAAATATATAGTCATGGGAATGTCTGGGAAATTTGTTAGTTGTCAGGGAAATTTTCCCAAATAAAAGCAAAATGCTATCCCTGCACTCAGTCTGCTATAGCAGCTCCATATCCCAAATCCTCTTCAGCTATAGACTTGTAACAAAATCTAATGTTTTGCCAAGCTAATTCTCATTGCAATTGTAATTTTATTTTTAATTATGACAAAAAAGTTGATATGCATTAACGAGTAAGTTTTGGTCAGAGAATTTCGGATTTTAGTCAGGGAAAAGTCAGGGAAATTGAAAATGAAAATGTTGTGGCCACCCTATTAATATTATATTTTCTATCTTCATATCTACGAGCGTATATACAGTATCATGTAATTCAAAAACGTGAGCATGCAAGTAATATATAGGTGTAGTCAGAAGATTTTTTTTTCAAGAAATAAAGTAATGCTCGTGAACTGGAATGATGCTTCAATATACGTATCCATTTTGAATTATCCATATTCGTTTGTTTCTTAAAAAAAAAATATATATACACGTGTATGTACAGTAATGGGGGAAATTTTTTGATATAGTGACGAAAGGCAGTTGCTTAATTTCTTTGTGGCGAACAATTGTTTTTATGTTCGAAGATCCTGCTATTGTATTGTTTATTTATTGAATTTGTGATAGGCCTATTATTATTAACAATACAGAAAGCATTTATCAACTCTTTTAACCTTATTTTTCGTAATTTGTCACCCTGGTTTGTAACGTAGATTTTGGAAATTCTTATGATTGGTGCGCTTTCCGATTTAAGTTCATTGTAGTCTTTATACCATACGTGAATACAATATATGTACATGCAGCATAACCTAAGATGCACTTTGTGCCCAAGGGCAGAAAAATGCAAAGAACTTTTTTCTAACAAACTAGTAGGCCTACTGCATTAACAAAACCTTAGAATTAACATGTGATGAGAGCGCTTTCTTTGCTGGCTAAAACACATAGTTTTGAACCTCAATTGTTTTTTGCAGATCATGAATCTGCACTTAAAACACAATAAGTTTTGTCTAAAATATTTGTTTGGCATCTTAGATGTTGCTGTAATCGATGTTGGAAATCGTGTAATACGCCATTCACTTTTGTTCAACAGGTATACCAGTGCAATGCCTGTTGAAAAGTGAATGGCGTAATTAATTACACGATTTCGGACATCGATTGCAGCAACATCTGCATGTGTAATATGATGCCAAAAAATCTTTTGGGCAGAAATTGTGTTTTAAGTGCAGATTCATAATCTGCCCAAAAAATAGGGCTCCCCATTTAAAATCACAAAGGGCCCCCTCCCCTCCCGGATCCCCGATAGGGAGGCCGGGGGTTCCGTTCATTCTTCAGGGTGGCCACAGGTCAGGTCATGAAAGCAAAATGCACTCCTTGCATTCAGTCTGCTAGCAATACCATCCCCAATCCCCTTCAGCTAGACTTTTAACAAAATCTAGTATTTTGCCAAGCTTCTCATTGCAATTGTTATTTTATTTTTCATTATGACAAAAAAATTGACATGCATTAACGAGTAAGTTTTGGTCAGGGAATTTTGGATTTTAGTCAGGGGAAAGTCAGGGAAATTGAAAACGAAAATTTTGTGGCCACCCTGTATAAGCGCTGTTCTCTCCGCAATTTCTGGGGATTGTCATTCGTAAAGTTTTAACTGAATAAGAAATCAGAAATCAAACATACATTTTAGACAATTTGAAATAAAGCTATTCTGTCATTCTTTTCTTTATTAGCAATATCGCGATAGTATTTGTTGATAACATAAAATGCAGTATGATGAATGACTTAGTTTTCTCAAAAGTGTCCAAACGAATACATGCAGTACGTAATAATGAAACCATCTACAAATGGTCGGATAATGAATGTATTAGATGAACGAAATTTACGAAAACGATGACCAAAACTGTAGTTTAACAACAACGTTTCGGCATCATGTGATTATATTCAAGCTCTAAATTAATGAAACAAATAATATTACATGTGAGGAGTGACATAAAAACGGATTAAATTAAAGTAGATATTTGTTGCTGAAAGTAACATATTACTTGACTAATAATTTTACGAGAAAACCCCGTGAAAAAGATAGCAAACAACAGTTGTCTACCCAACAGCATTCGGTTCCCGAGTTTCGTCCACAACACAATGCCCGCCACTGGCAGGCATTGTGTTGTAAATGGATGGCAGAACTCGTTGTAGTGACGGGAGGTTTTTTGCATCTTTGAACCATTGATTGGCGAAAATGTAGGATGAAACTCGAGAACTGAATACTGTTGGGTAGGCAACTGTTGCTTGTAATCTTTTGGACGGCGTTGTTTCGTAAAATTATTAGTCAGGTAATATGTCACTTTCAGCAACAAATTTCCACTTAAATTAAGTTAATCCGTTTTGATGTTCCTCCTCAGTGTCCTCACATGTTATGTAATATTATTTGTTTTATGAAATAATATATACATATATATACAGTACAGTACGTGTATTGGCTTTGGAATACTTCCTTGTTAATTCATAAAGGCAGGCAAATCCATGAGAGTGTAAGAGTGTTTCATAATTGTACAGTTTTCTTGGATTTGTACCTTGCAACACTAGTGTTTGGTCTCATTCTCGCTGTTTTAGACCGCCTTAAGGGAATGTTCAAGCATGGCGTCACACCATTAAATTGTTGTAACACTTTCCAAGACTCGGGTTACCCGCTCCCTTTGCAATGTTAAATTCCATCGTGATGTTTTATTCGATACCTATTAGTTGTCTCGTCACCTTCGAACCTCCTTTATTAGTGCCAATTCGTTCCGTGATTCCTAATCTTTCATAAACATTTTTTTCCGTTCCAATTTGTTGTCCAGGAGTAGGTAGGTTTGCTTACCATAGGATTGACTTTGGGAGGTCGGATTTCCTTCCACCTTCAGGTGAGGGTGGAAATAAAAAAAAATGAATCACTAGACTAGGAAAGAAAACTGGATTTGACCACTACGCCTGGCCAAAAAAAATCACGAATCAGTAGTGCACCCTACGAATGCAGTCCTTGATCTAGATCACTGCTCGGTTAGGAAATGGCTCGAGGAATTAGGGGGTGTAGTTAGTGAAGTTGTTGGTCAACATTTTTGCCAAGGCGAATGAATCATTATCATTGACGTGCGACCATACAGATACAGGAATCGAATTGCACGTTGTGAACCACGTGTATATTCGCTAAAAATTTCTTGGAAATACATTAACTGTCAATGTTAATTTTGACGCATACGTCGATGCACGATCGACGCTTGGCGGGATGTTGGTTTTGTCAGATTTTTTTTTTGTAAGAAATAAATTCGCTCCTTGATTTCAAGCCCTACCTTCCTAACTGCTTTCAGCAGAAACGCGTTGAATTGGCACAGTATTCCGTGCTATTAGCATATAAACCGAGATTAAAAGGTGCGCACTTTTGACAAAACAACCGTTCGGATTGGGTTGCCCACATGAATTCACGTATATAGTTAAGCAATCGCTGAGGCCGATTCAAGGAAAATAAAATTCCACCCGTTTTCGCCTGAGAAAGGGGCAAGGCTGTGCCCCGGCTACAACCTAGGCGTGCTTTTCTCCTGTCCATTCTGTATCGTTGGCCATGGGGAAGTGTGTAATTTTAGGACATCGGTTATTGTGGGAGATACACTCATCAAAAGGGAAAACCGATTGGAATTTATTCGAATTGGGTTAAGGTGGGGCTCGTTGTAATCCAGTGTCTGGGAGACTTACGTATGTGTACGTCAATGACAGACTTTTGTCCATTGCATTAGTGCACTGTCTGCCAATTGCACATTGCTCATATTTGAATACACGATGGGTAAATACGAGCTAACTAACATGTGCAGTGCAGCCGAAACAGCCATATGCAATTAAGACACATGATTTATTTCCTACAGACATACAGTATTGTGAGAGCAAATTTCATTGTTAAGACATTTTCTACTACAGCGTATAAAAATTCCTTAGATGATTAAGAAGAAATTCGAGTATTGACTGTTGTAGTGGCATTTATGCTGCTTCTAAAATTGTGAGTGAGCATTGCTCCTAAAATATCAGCCAGCCACTCGTGATCCACAGTTGTTATGGCTTCGGGATTTAGGCACAAAAGATATTGCTTTCTAGACTCGTTTCAATCATGCATCACTTCAGGGCCATTCCTGGATATTTTCTTCCAATCATCTGCAGTGCATGCAGTTGGATCCTGGTAGCAGTCATTGCCTGTCGTTTTTTTTGTGCGTTGCATTTTCCTTAAGGCGATACCACCTTTTCCATGCCTATTTCCGCAAAGAGAAAATGTGTCATTTCTTAAGTAAACAAATTGTTGATGCCTCCAACGTTACATTTGCCGCAGAAAAATCAATTATCATTGGACAAGCCTACAGGTGACGTCTTGTTGATTAGACGCACTCCTTGAATTATGAAGCTATTTGATTACACAGCTCATTGTTTCATGATTGAAAGAATGATTCGACCAGAATGTTTGTCTACAAACACTCGTATGTAGTGTACGTTGTAGTTATTTGCTTAGTATACGTCTTAAAGCTATAGTATTGAGTAATTAACAGAAAGGGTAAACGTAATTTGCTGATAGCCTTTTTTCACTCCCTGTTCTTTGATCTTAAATAGTGAAATGTTTACTGTCATTTCCCTCTGTTTAAATAATGTTCGTACCCTGTATACACATATCTGTGCACATGTATAGATTATTCATTTTACTTTGCAAATACCCCGCTATCGGTTTAATTTCATCAAAAATGGAACGGATGCAACCAGTTTAGGCAGTTGTACATTGCTTGTCAACTCTTACAGAAGAAATATTTGAGATGTACCATATGCTGACATGTTAACATTACATTTACATGTAGCTCTCAGTGTTTTTATTTGAAAAAAGCGACTTTTCTCATGATAAATAAACGTCTTTAACAAGTTCTGTTTATATGCACCATGTAAATCTGATGTGCACCACAATCAGCGCGCTTCCGCCTTTCACCTACATTATTTTGCCTCGAGTACTTCCACAATTAAGAGTTCATCCGAAAGTAGGCCTACCTAATAATTATGCCAATTTAAATGATGCGTGTTTAATGCCATACACGTGTCGATGAAATATATTTATGCATATTAAAGTCCCATTTTATATTCGCAGCTTCTTAAACGATCCGTATAAATACATATAATTCGGGCAGTTTCGTAATTAATATTCGCATGGAAACCCGTCTCGACAATTGCGTTGCCAATTTAGGCTAACGAGTTGAAATTTTTTGAAAAGCATTCCGGAACTTTTCCATTTTTTACTATCCGGTGTATTGGTATTCAATCAGCTCTTGTGACACGTTTAATCGAGGCGTTTAAAGTGTATCTTTTAATTTGCTGATACATTTAAACGTGCGCTTTCGACTGGACTTAATTGCCCCATTTTCAACAATACAAGTATAATTTTTTCAAAATGATGGCGAATATAGAGTGAGCTGAGCAAGCAGCTAATTCGGCGAGAAATGCATGTCAATTTATGAAAAATGTCCATGCTCAATTAGCTTTAAACTCTACCATATATATAGTGCGAAAACTTGTTACGGGTGTTCAGCACACCCCGATTATGACGTCATTTAACGTCATTTGCACTTCATTTATGACCACAACGACAGAATTACTGGACGGAATTTTTGTTACAACATTGCAATTACTGTATACTGTTTCATAAGCCCATGGACCTTATGGACTATTACTGCCTTGACCGGAAATACATTTTTGTTAATCATATTCAGTAGTTCCTTCTAGTTATTATCAATAGTATTCATGACGTACGAAGGTAGGATTTAATGGGGCGTTGTCTTAATCATCAAATTTCTAATCAATGAGTAAACTGAGAATGGTGCAGCCTCTCGTATATACTGTATCTTTGATTACTAACACTTTACTTCGAATTGTTAATTTGATAAACAAATAATTCCTTTGCAATATTTTTGCTGCTTTGTCCTCGTTTGCGGTTCATGTATTCATGACAATGTCAGCTGGGTTGCGATGCTAACCAAATTGTCAATTTACCTTCTGCAAAAAGTAATGGATTCTAAAAAATGAAACGGTAACATTTACGGAACAGCTTTAAAATTAGGACGTTTGCGGTAGCCAGTATACTTCAATAGTTATCGAGAACGTATAGGTAGCACTAAAGGATGCATGATGTTCGTGCTATCACCCAGGTACTAAAATATAGCATAAAAGAGTGAAAAGGGACGTCATCAAAGCATGCAAATAACGCCCTCCAGTGTAGCAGTGACGTCATTTTTTCTATTGATAACTCTTGAGATTTCTTCGAAATCCTTTCTCCTCCATGAATTTGACATTCATGGCTTGTTTGATTTTTTACATTTTAGTAAGTCCAGCTGCGGTCTACATAACCACTATTCAGTGTTTTGCGTGGCCATTAATTTTTCTATTTTATCAGGATCCGTTGACCCCCTTAGCCAATTTTGAGTCCACCTTATCCTTCCGATTAATCAAACGTCCTTGATTGATTATAGAACAGCCCGACATATCCATTCACCGTTGTAGCATAGTTTGCGCAATGCTAGAAATTAACCGAGAAAAGATTTTCATTAAAAGGGTCGATGTATAAAAACACAGTAGCTTGACTAAATCTAATCAAAATAATAAACTGAAAAAAATTGGTTGAAATTTTGGGTCGTAAGATGAGCAATGTCTTCAAACTATAACAGAAAGATTGTGATTCTTCACAGAGAAAGGCTGGTGCAATTGAGCAGGTTCTTCATAGTCAACGGTATTGCGCAGATATAGATAACATTTTACTGAAACTCCACAATTTTTTATCAGATTTTGAATATCACTACTGATTCCCGTAGAAAATTAACGAGGAACATTTGAACACATTTTTATTTTAAACTACTTTTCGAAGTACCCGGTTTCAAAAAGAACATTTAAAATGCATTGTTTGAATTTTTTGTTCACTTTGGACATTATAATCTCGTCTTTTTTTAAAAAACCCTTTTTTGAAAGAGGAGTTCATTAAGGCACCAGATTCATTCGGATCACTCAATGACACAAATATTTCGTTGACGGTTTCAACATTTTCTTTTTAAAGTGCACTCTGCATGAAATCGGAAGTTCCACCTGTACATGATAATGACGTGCATGACCACCATTACTGGAGAATTTTTTTAATTGAGGAGGACGACATTGGATCAATTACACGAATCATGTAGTTTTTTGTCGATTTTTGTGTAAAATGTGCTAAGGTCTATATGTTGCATATCCCCCAAATCTCTTTTCTGTATGCCAAAATCTGCGAAGCGAACCAACCGGTCGGTCGACTTAACTCGCATTCCTCAAAAATAGGGTCACGAGGTTGGCGTATAAAAATGCACCTGCCTGAGCGACTAGCGGTCACAACTCTGCAAGTGCTTGAGCAGATCGGACACCTATACCTTTATGGTGCTTTTGTATTTTGTGCCATTTCATCCGTTGAATAACGCCGAAATCGAGCATCACTAAGGAGGGAGCAATCGAGGAGAGCACATCCGTTCGCTCACTCTGGGAACTGAGGAGTTTTAACGATTACCACTGTGGACTGTGTGTTCTTGCCATCATCCTTCCGGATAAATTGTTCTCCATACAAAATGTGGCTAAGGTATGGACATGGCTTTTTCCATAAATAGATACGTATAGATAAATCAGCATCCTTAGATTCGAAAAGATTCTTGGTTTTCCGTTGCAAATTTCAAGACATGTGTTGTCCTCGTAATGCCCACTTGGGATGTTTATGTTATGGTTTTGTGTTTTTTGGAAATTTGGGTAACAAGCGTGTCCGGCGATTAAGTTATACTTAATAATAGCTTTCTTGGGTTGTTTCGATTAATAGCTCAGGTGTCTATCAGTGACATCGATAGGTGGTCAAGTTAATATTTTAGGATATAACCAATTGCTGAAATTAAGGCAAAACGAATTGTCTCTATGATTATTTATTATTGCGAACTAAAATGGTCTTCCATTAGTCACCAAACATAACGTGAAGAACTTGGTTTTGTTTCGTTTAAGAAGTTGTTCTATAGGTTCATTTCCTATAAGTATAAAAGTTAGTTTTAGACATAAAATTAGTTTGTTTTTCTGATCTTAATATAACGAATTTGAAATTTCACATTGTGATCAGTATATGCAACAAGAAAAACATCTTTTCATCAGTTTAAAAGTGATGCATGGAAAATGTAAAATTTCATAATTATTTCTCTTCGTTATGTACAGAAAATAAAATTTCATTGATGTTATAATTGAATCTTATGCCCCAAATTCTCTTCAAAAATCCCCATGAAAATTAATTAACTAGGAAACTCTTTTAAGAAGATTGCCAAATTTAATTGGAAAACGAAAATCTACTATCGGCACTTAATTATTGCATATACATAGATCTGCTTTAAAACTCATACAATGCAATTATGAATAAAACTTTTTATGCATTTACCAAACATTAGAAAAAGGCTTGGCAAAATGTACTTTTTATGACATTTTTATCTTTCCAATATAACAACGTAAAAAAATTAGCTAGTTTGTCCAACATCAGCCGTCCGAAGTTGGAGCAAACGATTTCAGTTCTGAGTTAGTAAATTCCAAAACTAGAATGATAAATTGAAGTGGTCGTCATTCTATCTTATCTTGAAAATTTTGTTAAAAATTGTATTTGAGGGTAATTAAACATACAGTACATGTATACGCTAAAGGAAACCTGCGAAAATTCTCATCATGTGCAGTGCATGCAGGTTCACAAACGTTTTACTCTAGCATTTTTTTGTTGCAAACTGGCTGACGATCAGGTTTGAAGAATCTAGTTATTGAATTTGAAACGGTGGGATTTCGACGAAAATAAATTTCAGTTAATTCTGTGTTTTTCTGCGAAAATTTCGAACTGGGTTATGAGTTATTATTGAAATCACGGCAAACGCGGAGAAAGCGTGCAGTTATTTAATACAATGGATTTTCTGTGCGGAATTTTGCTTTTGTCGGTATAATATAATGCCTTTTACCCGATCGATTTTTTTTTCTTTTGAATTCTTATACACAAAGGCTTATATAGTCTGCTTTTTATTTTAAAGAATTTTTTTTTCGATTCTTACGGGTTTCCATACGAGGTGCACTCGTTGAAGGTATTGACCTAAAATAGCCAGCGTCCATGCAGTCTCTATAATGATCGACGCAGCCATTTTATCAGCGAAATTTATTCAAAGATTACAAAAGGTGCTATTGAGTATTCCTCGTTTTAATCGCTCTTTAGTCGGAATAGTCGCTATTTTAAACATATGTAATAAATTTGTTAATGATCTGTGCAGCCGAACACCAGTCGATCTTTTGCCTTACAGGCACTGCGCCCTTATAGCCACCCACCCACCAACCAACCAGTCGATACATTTAAAAAATACTTTGAAATACTCGAAAATTCAATTATGCATTTGCGGTATTGGAAGTGTAATTTATTATTTCCTTAACACGGTTGTGGCAGTTTATACGTTGCATATATGTTGTATTTGCATAAGATTCTTGAAAATGAATAGAACAAATCACGATTTTCAAATGTATTACGCGCTATATTCTTTATTTTCCAAGTTGTTTATGTCGCAATAGTAATGATTTGCCATTTAATCATCAAAGTGTTTCAAAATTCGTCAGTCGTACATTTATTTTAATTTCTTTTAATTGCAGCAATATCAAGTTGTATATTTGTAGATGTAGGTTATTCAAATTGTACATTTGATGCAGAAATGAATTTCTGGAACATGATCGCAATTGACGCTTGTGTTAAATAACTTAAATTTTACGATGTCCTCCGGTATTCATGCAGTATTGCGCCTAATTAGTAATCCAAATTTCTATCTACATGCACTTGTCTTGGCCATAAAATCAGCATAATGCATAAATTACTGTTATTTAAAAAGTATATTCTCAAGCGTATCAAGGCGAAGCGGAAGATCCAGCACATTCAACGTTACATGTAGTATATGTTTCGAGTTACTTTACCAGGCATTTCGTTGTGGTCAATAGTCGACCCGTTAGAAAAATGACCTAAATTTGATGGTGATGAACAAAACACGAATATGTGCGCGAATAGCTCATGAAACCAGCATTTTTCAAGGATGTCTGCGGCGGAATGTATATCGCAAAATCATTGGGAATTTTGAGCACGTTTGCCTTAAAAAAAATGGCATGAAGGCGGACAATATAATTAGATCTTGTCCTGCTCAGACTGTTAGGAGCATGTACATGTAGGTCAGTTTTTATCCTCCTGAAACGGTTCCTTATAGAATTGATAAAGTATACCGGTTGTCAATGAACAAATAGGATAGAAAACAACTCTTATGCACATTTATACAGTATGAGGTATCTAAAAAAAAGCAGGAATTGGGAGATTCCATGCACTGTAAAGTACCTATTTTAAGCTATTTGCACGCTGCCAAAGCGGTTCGCAATTGATTAAGCTCCCATTTTTTGCAGCCAATTAAAAAAAAAACCTTTGTCTTGTTCGTTTGTATCAGGAAATCATAAAGTTCCTAGTGGTTTTTGTACAGTGTACAGGCATGGAGTTGCTGTACGTTAAAACAAAACAAGTTATGCGCTTCATTGCAAATTAAGGCAAAGACATGTACCTACAATATTTTTTAAAAAATTACTTTTTACGAGTTGAATTTAATATTATTATCCAAGTATTTTGCACCCATGTTCTTTTCTTATTTAAATAACAGAATTTTTAGAGCTTTTTATTTCCACATAACGATGTTATTTGCACGTTGACGTAATTGCTATTCTGCTATTAAATCCCACACATGTTTAAGGTATGCAATGTAGTTCCAAAACAAAACATGCATGTACAATATTTTCTGTTATTTTCCTGTTTTGGTCAATGACATTATGAGGCATTCGAGGAAAAATAATTGCCCCAACCTCTGTCAATGAACACTTTCACTATATATGTGCTATTTTTTTGGCATTTTAGGGAAGCACCCTATTGCAATTTGGGTGGATTCCGTGTTTTTTCAAGGCTGCAGGCTGCCGGGCGTCGCATAATATTTCAGGGTGTTATTATTCAACGTTTGAATTTGGGTTGCACAGCCTTAAATGTTTGAGATACAGTACGTGCGTGCGTGATTGAAATTTAAGCATTTCGAGTTCAGGACAAATGCGAGACCCACCAAAAATGCAAATTAGATTAGCTGCTGTTTGAATGAAAAACACTTCAATTTATAGCTGATATCAGCTATTATTAGAAAATGCCTATTTCTCGGTTATTTGGGTTAATGTATTTTTGACTTTTTCATTTTTGAATCAAGGATATTATCAACGCCTCACGGACACGGCTCACCATGAATAAATTATCCCAAACACTGTTGTGTTATAAAATCCTGAATCACGAATCAATGCAATGGGCAATTTTTGTAAAATATCGCAATCGGCAGTAAAGCTTTATTGAAACCGGTTTCAGTAAATTTTTTCAACAATCTTATTTACAGAAACGCGGTTTGCTGTTTATGTTGTCTTATTGGTACGGGTCGGCTTCCTGGTCTTTGACCGTTAATCACTACGATGGAGGACGGAAGACATTGTAGAAAAATGTCGATTAAATACATGTACAGTATATACATTTATAACTACTGTATTTCTCGTAATGCTGTTTATGTATTTCAAGACATATATAATATTTTATTCTTCGAAGATGAACTTGCTAAAATTACTACATGTACATGTACATCAGTTCGGATGTTCAAGCAAAATTTCTAAATGAGTCGGGCGGTATATGCAGTGTATGCATGCAGTACCTGCAGGATGGCCTTTGGCCAAATCTCTCTGCAAAGGCAAGGTTTGCCCTCCAGATCGAAGGTCTTTTTTTTTGCGAATTCTAAATAATTTTCACGTACGGGTGTTTTATGCTAAAAGACAGCCTTCGTAGTGAAGGTTGGGTACAGTTCATAGAACTTTTGAGAAGTCTATGTCCGGCTTCTAGGAAAGTGTGTAACTGTGTGTTCAGTTTAAGGGTGAATACCAGTAGAAATTTAGGTTGGCGTTGTTGAATTTTTAATCGTATAATTTGTATTTTACTCGGCGATACTCTTGACATAGTTTTCTGTAATTTACTGCGCGATTTCCCCGTAATAGAACAGGGTGTTTTGGGAGAGTTCGTCTATGATTCATAAGCGACAATTTACATTTTCTACGATTCTTTGACACGTGTGAAAAGTCGTGATGTATGTCGTTTTTAGGTTATGGGTCACGAACTGCAATTATATGAAGAAAACAAACTATGCCGTAACCGTGTCGTTACTCTCCATGTCCTCAAATCTTCTTGCTGATTTAATGAAGGAGTTGTTTTCTAAGCTTCTGATTTAAGTTGTAGGAAATGAAAGTTGTCCAATAGTGTAATTATGGCTAGATTTGATTTTTCTTAATTGGATTGAATGTCTGGAGTGAGAAAATAACTTCCCACCTTATTTATTGTTAAAATTATGTTGCCAAACAATGCAATTTATCACATAAATAATTGAAAATATTACTTGTTTTCTCTAAATGATTTTTTCGAGCAAAATCTATTCTCAGCAAAAAAGTTATGTGCGCTTTTTTATACGAATACATGGTTTGGCAAGTGCGTAGCTTTATTTTGAAAACTGACAGGATATTCTGTGAAAAATGTGTGAAAAAATTATGTACCAACCGCAGTATGTGGGTTTAGTCTTCCGAGACAGTAAGACCGGTGTCATTACGTTGCTCGTTTACTGCATGTTTAAATTAATCTGGTTGTAGCCTACAATATACGGAGGTAATTAAGTGAAACATTTGAATGCAAAGTAAAATCCAAGAATTGTAGTAGCACAGAGCATGAGAATCTAGGTGGAGCCTAATAAAATTGTGAGGATTGTTCACCAAACCTGATAACCTATTTAAACACTTTCACTTATTTTTTGTTTAAAATCAGATCAATTACATCTTTTATGTTTGAATTTTTATGCTACTATGCATATGTATTTTAAATAGCATAACTGATGAAAATCTCACGAATAACTGCATTCATTTTGGAAACAATTGCTATCAGTGAGCTCATCCAGTGCAAAATATACCCTGAAAATGCTTTATTAAAGTACTGCATGTTGTAATTTTTTTATGCAGGGGGCTTGCAATGCATTACACATTAATTATTTTCAGTGTACGAGTTTTACAACCTTTATATTAATTTCGAACGCCACCGAAAATGCTCTTACTTATTAGAGCTTTTATACTTCTTTAGGTTATTTATTAAGTTACAGCTGTATATTATAGCATACAAAGCAGCTAGCTTATTTCGGTGTAATAAAGGGACGTTTTTGTAGTAAGAAATGGATAATGTACGTTCTATACGCGCACACTACTATGCTTTTTTAATTATCTAAATGAGAAGAAATTTTTTATTTCGTTGCATATTAAAAAGATTGCATTGTTAGTTTGAGCTCTCGTACCTCTCAATATTCGTCAACAGTAGTGTTGGCACCAATAGCGTTTTTGCATTAACTCTTTATTCAAATTTGTGCATGAAGTCTTTCTCTTCTACTCACGGACACTATCTTCGTATTTCATCTAATTAAGGAAACTGTTGTCAAGACTATGCAATATGTTATGGACAGCGAGCCTCGAACCACAACTGTAGACAATGCCTGGAGCTCTACCATCATTGCATTATTCCATTTCCGGAAATGAGTACGTTGGAATACATTGTGTAAACATCACCGTTTGGTCACCAGTTTTATCTAAATACAGAGAATACATGGCAATCTCTAATTCATTTATGGAAAAACAGAAAATTGAATTATGATTTTTGCTTGGACTGAAATGTGCTGTTAAATGATGATGATATACGCTCTTTTACATGTACCTGTAATTGACCCTGATGTTGTCTAGAATTTTTTTTTGGATGCTCCACAAGTGAGCTCATCCCTTTGAATGTAAGCATAAGCTGAGAGGTCAGACGTGATAGTTCTAAGCGTGCATTAGATGGCTCTAGGCTAGGGTGAGTGTCATTCCGTTGATTGTCACTAATTCACTATATGTTAATGCCCTATACAACCCGTCTTCATATATGGGGTAGTGGGACAGGGCAGTTGGCCTTGAATACAAGAAAATGTTGCTGAAGACAAGAAAATCTTGCTGAAGACGCTGGTGTCAAATTGGCCACTGTGGACAATGACTCTGTTTGGTGGTACTTTTTCAATCGAATGCACACGAATTTAGCGAATATACACAAATTCAAACGATGGATTTGAATTATGTGTACCAATGTCTGATTACATTATCATTTTTGAGTTTGAACAGGAAAAGGATGCTGCATGAGAAAATTTTAAACGATATCTTGCTGATTGTTAATCAACTTTGCAACAACCAACAACCATGAAATAAGTAAAACTTCAAAGTTCTTAAATATCTTAGGAATGGCAGCTCTCAACTCGTCTTTTCAAATAAAGATAACGTTCCAATGAACCTCGAGGATTTGACTTTGCATAAAAACCGAATCCCATCCAACAGTTGATTCTTAGGCGAGTTTATCTCGTTATCCAATGACGTGACACTCGTTGATTCGTTTTTGTTTTTCAATTTACATCAACAAATCTAATAGTCGTCATGTTTACTTTAACTGCTTTACTAGCCATTCGTTGCGGATCGATATTACGAGTCTAGCTTCGATTGATGATGAAAAAAAAAATTCTCATTACAAATGTTAAGAAGAGTGATTTCACACGGTTCGTGCCGTGCTTCAAATTCCCAATTGTAGATTATAGCTCTGAAAACTGATAACTTTCTTGGAACGACCTAGATAGATTTCAAAACGGGCCATGCATCAAAACCTGATTTTATTCATAATTGAATGCACGAGCGTGTAATGCTAGCAAAACGTTGAACAAAACTATCGCCTACTGCGCATAACACGTTGTTAAACCCGTTACAGCTTGTTATTTTTATTTTTTTATGTTTTGGTATATACGTGTATATGCAATAATTGATTTCATATTAAGAAGCTTATAGGGGTGAAAACGCGTCTATCTTATTTAACTGACTGCTCTTCCGCGACACGAGCAAATACAGCAAATTATACAACTCGTAATTTGCCAGGCTTTTTTCTTTTATTGTTTCATATCACAAACCATGCATATTTATCGCCTCGATATGTAAATATCGTAGAAGCATTTTATGTCTGACTGCTTCTTGATCAGATTGTGTTATAGATTTCCAGTTATATTTGGAGCGGTCGGAATTTCACAGTTCACTCGGCTCATCATCCCTTATTTATTTTTCAGTTTGCTTCCGCGTGCAAGCATTTCGTTCCCAGTTTCGAGACGACTTTTACGGCACTATTTAGGCTGATGTCCTTATTTCACTTTAACTCATTAATGAACCTAAATACTTCATTTGCTCGTGACGTTGAGTCGACATAATGCGTTTTTCAAGAAACGTTCAAGACGAATAATGCCGAACGTGAAAGAAATGAAAGTCCTTATGCCTGAAAACGCGCTGATTCAAACTGTTTTTTCGCTATTTGGATCGAAGAGCCATGTGCGGCACTTAGCTTAATTACTTCACTACCATTTTGACATTACGAAGTAATCTACTTTCACACTTTTCCTTAGTGCCACCACAATACCATATTCCTCACTGTCGACTCGCAGCCTTTGTGAACTCTTGACGAATTGCAGCACTTTCGTCTAACTCGTGCTAAATCTGTATGCTAGTTTTTGTATTGATATGCATACTAGCTGTTGCATGTATACCCGGCTGCACCATGTTCCATTAAGACATGCATTCTTGGTAATTTCGCTCGTTACAGCAATGTCCTGTTTTAACTGTTGATTATGCGTTTTTAACTTGGCTTAACTGTCGACAGTCATTAGTTCGCGGTTTTTATTCCCTGAAATTCAAGTTGGTCGTTCTATAGCAGACAAGCTCAACAAAATAAAGGTTCGCCTGTTTAACCTAAATAAATGCTAACTAGCTGGAAAGCGTGTTTTTCTCTGCTCCAGTTAGCAATTTTTTTTTTCAAAAATTTTATTTTTTTAAATATGCATGTACTGTATAAATGTATTTTAAAATTGCCTCGTACGTATTTGAGGGAGTTTTTGAGATTAGGAATAACGTGAAACACAGGCAAGAAAAATCAGAGCGTTTTACTGTACGCACGAAAAAAGAAAATACATGTACTTGTATTCGAAATAATTTTAGAAAAATCTACTTGAGATACAAGAGTAGAGCAAGCTACATATGTATTTGTTTGCATTCTGTGAAAACTGCGTTTCCTTCATTTGTTAGCTTTTTTGTTTTGAATGTGTGTGGGGCGGGAACCATCCATTAGCCATAGTTTATCGTGAACAATAGCATACTATATAGGAGGAACTTTTGATTGAGCATTGGCCATTCAACATTTTAGTTTCAACAGGATAACGCTGTTTTACAGGATGTTCGTAAAGGTAGTTTACAAGCCAGGAGTTTTCATTGACATACAGGGATACTGTGGTTCATGTGATACACATCAACAAGATTTTGTTGTTTTCAGTCCATTTCGACATGTACTACTCTGGTGGGACTATTTGCTATTCTACATGGTTATTTATTTACTACTTTCCGTCAGGCCGAGTCGCAATGGCATAGTTTATTCCGGTCCTCAAATTTTTGTACTCTTGATATTTGAAAGTCCATGAATGTAATGTCAGCAGGTGCCCTAGGAATCTATGGCAGTGAGGTCATCTTTGCCAATCCAGTATACCGGAGAGGTGTCAGCTAGGATGTTCCTCAGAATCCATGAATAGATTGAGTGAAATTAAAACAAATTCATTAGATACGACAAAACTCATGAACTACAAAATGTTTTTGTATACGTCAAAGAACCCGCGCCTGTTATTGCAAGCAACCTTTACGAACACCCTGTACCATGAATTCTCATTTGTTTTACTGCTAAATTCTCTCATACACAGCCGTCAATCAGTGTTCTGGAAATAGTTTAAACGTTAGCGATACTCTACTTATTGGCCACATAAATAACCGATTTTCTTTAGGCATGCTAGTCAAAAGTTTTGATGCTATTTTAATTGGTTTATGTATAATTTGCATTTCTTGTATTAGCGTTTCTCCCTTAAATTTGCTGCTCCTTGTAATACTTAAAAACTGGAATTGGGTCGTATGCAAAGCGTATTTCGATAAAGTGAAACTGAAATTGATGTAGTGAAACGTTTTCCCCATCTCATTTAACGATGACGCTCTACTTAAAGATTCGGGGCTTTTGTATTTGCAATTGGGCCTTATATCGATCTCTTCGTGAAATGGTAACTGCATTTTATGCGTGAGAATACATTTTAAAAGTTTTTCATAGCAGATGCAGTTGCGGGGCTTGAATTCAACGAATTGCATGGTCGTTGCTCCATTGCTGGCCTACATGTACATTATATTCTTCTGCATATTAAAAATATGAAGATGTCTACATTCTATACCACTTTTCAAAATAAAGTTGCCATGCAACTTCCTGATTTGCGAACATGGGACATTGAATAAGGGGCTGCATTATATGCAATTGAGGTTATTTTAGCTTCAAGCTCTCACTCAGGCTGACACGAGTTGCGTGATGCAAACAAATGTTACGCTTGGCCAACTGTGGGAAAAATGTGGATGTTAGAAAAAGTGAAAGCAAATTTTAAAAGAGCACATATACAGTATAAAAACGAACAAATAAAAATTCCTAGCTTATAGTGTCAGTTCTAATATTATTAGATGAGATATGTTTTGCACGCAGAAAAAAACATGGAGAGGAACCTTTTCTCGTATTTATAAAACCATCGTTAGGAATTTAATACATGTGAATTATAAAAAAAATTATACTACTTTGTTTAAAATATTTACCGGTATGTCTACGTCCTCCTTGTCAAACATGTAAATTATACAGTATAAAAATAAATAGACAAAAAATGATCAGTCTAAATGCCTGTACAAGATGAATTTGTATAAAAACTAGGCCCATGATTGTATTTTTATCCTACCAACCTCACATTATTATAATATTGCAATTTTAATGAAGGCTGTAGCCTTTCACATCGACCAAGCGTAATAACTTCTAATGTTGACGCAAATTGATTCGTATAAACTTTATGAAAGGCTGGTCTTTGATTTCCAAGTTGTGCTGCTTTGTAGGCGTGGGTGTTTGAGTGAAAGCGAAGTTGCATTATGCACCATTACATGATAATGGTTTTTGAAAAAAAAATGTGTTAATTTAGCGTAAAATACATTTTCAAATGAGTGAACCAAAAATGCTTTCATTCAAGAATTTTCTAGTAATAAATGATATTTAACAGCGTAACAAGAGTTTGCCACACTCGAGCGCTGATCTAAAATAATCTGCCAATTACATGCATGTAAGTGCGAAAAAGTACTTTACGATTTCATTTTCATTTTGCCGGAAATAACATTAAGTAATATAAAAAATGCTAATAGCATTTTCTTGCGAGAACGATCGTGTAATAAATTGCAGCAGTTATGCTGGAATTAAGCTTTTCAACAAAACAAGAAAATTATTCAAAAGCAGTAACGTGTACTCTGTTACATTTTTGACAGTAACATTTCGATTAAAAACAGCATTAACGTTAAAATTAAAAATATTCTTTGATATTCAGTTCCCCATAGTCATCAAATCCCATTAGGATGATTAGGGCGATAACATTTGGGAAATTCTGGTGATTTGAGACTTGTCCAAATTATAAAGTGTACAGTATATTTAGAAAAATGCTTTAGAAACAATATTACCAAATGGAAAATAATTCGAGTTCGTTTGTAATAAAAAAAAACTTATAAGTTGTCTAAAGGAAAACGGAAAATCCTGTGAAAACCTGGTGTGGTGAAAGTCTACAGAGCACCACTTAGCATAAGGACAGTGATGGCTGGGGGAGATGGGGAAGATGGCTTCAGACACCACCAACGAACGTTGAGTCCATGGGAAAATGATACTGATATACTGTATACAAGAATCATGATGCAGCTTGGAACCCATACTATTTCTGTTTATCTTCAATAGTTAAGAAGACATGAAGACGTAGTCAGTTTTTATGATCCGTACATGCATAATTGGCGTCGTAGAAATAATTTGCAGAAAACGTTTTCTTGTGATATATCCCTTTAAAAAATGTAGACGAAAAAGCTATGAACTTATAAATCACATGCAATAGTTGCAGTATTTAATGGCTAAAATTAACAACTATTAGCGTTACACGCTGTGCCAGTTATGGTGCTTTCTAGCGGTAGCTTTTGCATCGTGTCATTCCCTCAAACTGCGGTTATCCTAATTCCCAAATACATGCTCTGTAAATGTAATGAGTTGTCCATTTTCTAAGTCTGGTGGTATCACACATGCTGGGATGTGGCCTTTTAAACGCTGAATTCTGGCAAACAACAAAGCAATTGTTTTTATTATTAAAAGGAAGGTTGTTAATAGGAGTTTTTTTTAATGCAATAAAAGGAGATGCGAGAACGCTGTGAACATGAACCTCGTTTGATAAAAATTGTAATGTCAAACGCCGATTTTAATTGTTGTAGGAGACTGGGTCATGCATCAGGATTCTGACAAGGCCTAGAGGAAATTTTACACGTTTTGTAGAGCATAAAAGCATAGGACACCATCAAATTATTTACAGTACATGTATGTGGGAAATTTATGAAGCGATATATTCCGTTCTGCATTTTATGAACAGTGTTTTTTTTTATCTCGATGAAAGTTTAACAAAAATCCTCCCATTGGGTTGGCATAGATTCATGCACTTCTGTAGTTCATACTCGTAACATTTTGACTGTAATCTGAAGGCATCAGACTCAAGTAATGTTATTGTTGTGGCATTTTTTAAGTAAAGAGTTTAGCCTGCAACTATAGAGCAGGGTCTTGCGCGAAAAAAAGTACATGTGAATGTATTGAAGTAAAAAAAAAAAAGAAATAAAAAATTTTTAAAATGAACCTTGAAAAACACATAATAGTGTTCCTAAGTGGCAAATGCACTTCTTGTCACACCCGGTTATCAATGAAATTTATGCCATTTTTTTGGTATAATCACGTGATTTTTATAGATTTTTTTTGTAGTCTAGGCACTGGCATGATATTTTAAGATACCTTTTACAGCATAATACACAATTTAATAATGGTGGAAATTCATGCTATGATAGATCATAGAAACTATAGTGACACTTGACAACTTCAGCAAAATAAGATATAAACTTTTTCCAAAAACTGTATTCATGATAAAATAAAAACTGCGTTATTACCTGCGTTAATATACAGGGTGATTCATAAGTCCATCACCACTCAATTTTTTTTCTTAACCGTTCGAGATATGAAAAATCTGCTTGT
>JAQGBX010001860.1:0-22713 GCA_034698745.1 Megaphyllum sjaelandicum | reverse complement strand
TTTCAGCATTGGTTAGTTCGTACAATGCTGATGTCTAAACTGGAGGTTAACCTTAAGTTAATTTGGAACCGGAGGTTAGTAAACCTTCAAATCTAACCTGCGCTCGTACAACCGGCCCTAAATCTTTTGATATTTCACAACAGCTAGTGTGCCTTTATTTCTAAACCTGATGGACCTCTACAGAGTGGCCACAAAATTTTCAATTTCCCTGACTTTTCCCTGACTAAAATCAAAAATTCACTGACCAAAACTTACTCGTTAATGCATATCAATTGTTTTAACATAAATAACAATTGCAATGATAAGCTTGGCAAAACACTAGATTTTGTTTCGAGTCTACTAAGCTGAAAAAGATTGGGGATTGAGCTGCTAGAAGACTGAGTGCAGGGGTAGCATTTGGCTTTTATTTGTGGAAATTTCCAAGACTTCCATGACCACTTTTTTTCCCTGACTTCCCTGACCTGTGGCCACCCTGGTCTACAGAGGTAGTGGAAAGGAGGGGGGGGGGTGAAGTAAAAGGACGACCTGCCACAAAGCGGACATACATGCAGGGTAGGGGGAGCCAAACTCTCAAGGAATTTCGGGATTCAACCTTTTAGAATGGCCCCTTGATGGTGAAAGAGAACTGATTCCTCGGTTGATTCGGACATTGCGTCCCGTAGAAAGTCCTGTTCGTGGTTTACGTTTCACCCACCCGCAAGAACACGCGGACCACCGTGCACAAGAGCATGATATATGGGAACCCCAGAAAAAAAAAAGTTCTTAAAAGCATTCGTGGGGCTATAACTCCATTAATTAAAGCCCACACCCAAGGAGAGATGCGAATGAAAGATGGCCGGGTGACCAAGGGCAAGAATCGAAAATAATTTTTCACTACCTCCAGAGACAACACGCCCGCGCAACAGAATGGAATGCTGGGAACAAAAACAACCCTCCTGGTAGTCTGTCCTGGCATTGAAGCCTTTGGCTTTTGCTGGAGCATATTATGGTTTGACCAATTTTAATTGTTTTGACATTCTTCCGGATGGGCCATTTGCACGTGCATGTGTATTGCATCCATGGGAAAATAAATTCCACGATGCACGAGAAACAAAGAGTTTGGAATTAGCCCACATTCGTTTTGGGAATTATAATGAGCCGATGGTCAAAGAATGCACGCGTGTTTATAAGCTGTCATAAAGTGCCAAAAAAAAATGAGAAAACCAAAAAAAAAATAAAAAAAAATGCTAACAAACGGATCGTGGAATTAATTGAAAAGAATGTTCGGACCCGCATGAACCTGGACCAATTAAACGAGGATGTATAGAATTAAAGTAGAAAAAAATACAGTTGAAATTCTGCGATGTTGACTTCGTGAATGGGGGAGCGCCGTAGCCCTCCGGCCATCTTCGTGCGAAAACACGAAACAATTTCGCATCATATTGCGGTCAATGCAACAGACAAAGAATTCATTTAAACACTATGTATTGTGTGAATTTTTTTTTCCAAAATTGCTATCATTTGGTTAAAATTTACGTTTATTTGGGTTGGGCCCGGTAAAGAAATTGTATGGTTTTCGGAAAATTGTCACTTTGTCACACCCGAGGCAATTTATATCCCGAAACTTATTTCCAGACATTTCCAGAACAGAAAATGAGCCTATTCTGAATTTCTGAGCAAGTTATTTTCGAAACGCAACTGCATGACGTCATAGGTTATTCTTATGTACAAAAGTTTCTTTCTATTGGATATCCAATCAGGAAAAAGACTCCATTATTTATATCCCGAAACTTTTTCCAGATAAATTTCCAGAATAGAAAATGAGGCTATTCTGAATTTCTGAGCAACTTATTTGCGAAACGCAACTGCATGACGTCATAGGTTTTACAATCATGCACAAATGTTTCTTTCTGCTGGATAGGCAACCAGGAAAGAGACACCATTATTCACAGTTACTGTATATCCCGAAACTTGTTTTCAGATATATTTCCAGAATAGAAAATGAGCATATTCTGAATTTCAGGCAACTTATTTACTGTACGGGAATCAAATGGCGTCATAGGTTGGAAAGACACATCATAAGATGGAATAAAAGATATTCAGTTAAGGTTTATACAGTGGAATATTTTCCTCATTAAGAATCCGTTTAATACGAATTTCTGATAGTACGAACTCATTCCCAGACCCCATCCAAGGGCCGGACGAACAATGTCAGGGTGGCCACACAATTTTCATTTTCAATTTCCCTGACTAAAATCTAAATTCCCTTACCAAAACATTACATAGCTGAAGAGGATTGGGGATGGAGCTGCTAGCAGACTGATTGCGGGGATAGCATTTTACTTTTATTTGGGAAAATTTCCTTGACCACTCACAAATTTCCCTGACATTTCCATGACTCACATGACCACTTTTTAACCTGACTTCCCTGGCCTGTGGCCATCCTGAATGTACATTAGATTTCCTCGTTTACGACGAATTCTGCATTCGGATACATGTAGTACAAACATTCGGCTAAAACGAATCAATTTTCGAGTTCGCAAGCATTCGCAAGATGTTACATTAAAACCGACTTTAGACAATATGAAGAAAGGTACGTACTGTACGTTATAACGGGGACTTTCCTTGATAAAATTTGCACCATGCACCTTCCCATTCACATACTTGTGGTAGGATTTCATCCAAACTACGAAGAAACTTTAGTTCGTATTGCTGAAGTCCTACTTTGTCTGCATGAATTCTGTTAATACGAACTCCGGTTTAAACGAACAAATTTTGACGTCCCTTGAGATTCGTCTTAACGGGGGTATTGTTTTGTCAGACGACACTGATACCATCGACTCTGCATCAGGATGCACTTAATTGAACGAAGGGAATTTGTTGACAAATTCTCGAAAGTGATTGTCATATAATCTCTTTAAATCCGTTCTTGAGCCAAGGAGCTTCTTCAGAATCGTGTACAGATACAATTTCACACGTGCCGCGTGTGCGTCATTGCATTTACGCAGAAAATGCATGCACGACCCATTACAAAAGGTCGAACGGGGATTACGGATCCAAATTGAGTACCCTGACAGGGGTAACTCGTCCCGACAACCCCGCTCCTAAAACGAACTTGGCGCAAAAAATAGACTTGGCTGCATGCGACATACAGTATACTGATTTGGAATTTATTTTTAGGAAAAAAATGTATAATTGAAGGCCTAAGAAGCCGCGCGAAATGAGACCCAGTTCTGAATGTAGGTTAATAATCGAGAAGGGAGTACATACTACTGTACATATAAGATTTGGTATTTCAGCAACGCTAAACCCTATATATTTATGACGTCATTAACTAAGAAAATATTCTTGGATAAACATTACTTGCAAATAAATTTTTACCCCACTGTATGGTCGTTGATGGGGGATGTCCTCAAAGAACCAAATATCGAAACTTCACTTCAGAATTAAGTGACACAATTTAACTCAAAAGTTTTCATTTGGAGATAAAAAAAATTTAATTTACAGTAAATAAATTATAAATAGAGGTAAAATAAAGTGACAAATACTACTATATAGATGAAACTAGTAGCTTCAGATATGTCATTTTTACTGAACGTCTATAGAGTTCATTTCGTTTGACTTAAACAAGTCTTCAAACAAAAATGTACAATTTTTGAGTTGTGTCACTTTTAAGGAGGAGGGGGGAGAAAGGAAGAGGAGAACGACTTCAACGACATAGAATAATAGAGTGGAATACTGTCGTTTTTTGATGAATTTAAAAGCTCATTTCACTTGAATGCAGTCCTAAACCGGAAATTGACAATTTCTGTGACGTCACTCTGAGCATCAAATATCGAAACCCCGCTTCAAAAGTGACACAACTCAAAAGTTTTCATTTTTAGATAAAGCAATTAAGTTTTATTTTAGTATTAATGCATTATAATCTATGGTAAAATAAAGTGACACGACAGTCATTTAGCTGAAACTGGTAGCTTCAAATTTGTTTATTGTACTGAACATGTATAGCACATTTCACTTGAATCCCGTAGTAAACCGGAAATTGACAATTTGTGTGTCATCACTTCTGAACCGTGGGTGTGATATCTTTTAAGTTATCTCGCTTATTTAAAACAACATGTAATTTTTTTTTAAATAAACGAGAACATCTACAGTGGAGTATAAATTATTCACAAATACGTCAAATTTATCCAACAAAGTACATGTATTTTCATAGAATTTATCATTGTACCGGATGTTTACCAGGTACATGTACAGGGTTTGAGCGCCACCTGGAATTAACTAAGTAGCGTGATTGAACCTATACACGTATGGGTAGCGACATGGAAAAATTGGGATTTGTCTGACCTGGTGGACAAGCGCATTCTACAGGAGCCACATCACGAGGTAGGCGAACTTTTACTTCATTGTTGGCAACGTGTTTTGACAACCTCTGCAAGAAATGTAAAAAAAAATTAAACAATGAAATCTGCTAAGCTTTCGACCTTGCATCGTTCAAATAATTGTCCCCATCAAAGGGTGTTATCCTTGAAATATTTGTGAAAATCAGCACGAATGACCAGCATGCAATCATAACACACCACAAAATTCATAAAAAAAAAGTACAGTGTACATGTCCTCCCTACGGTGCAGAGTTACCCCAGAAATTTCATTTTCAACTTTCCTGACTTTTCCAGGTTTTTAAAAAAATTTCCATCACCAATGGCAATGTCAAAATTAACATACATGTACAGTGGTATGTCAATGTTATCCACAATTTTGCAAAATCGACGCAGGACATGCAATGTTCAATATTTTGCAAACTTCTCTAATGACAATTTCGAATTAACGAAGAAAAATTTTAACTTTTTTTACAAAATTAACATGGAAAAATTGTAAAAATTTGTATTCGGAAAATTGCAAGTTTGTCTTCGGAAAATTTAAGAAAGAAAATGTTGCAAATTTGTCCTCGGAAACTTTTTGCAAATTTGTTCTCTTAAAAATTTCTCAACTGGACCTTGAGCAGGGTTCCCCCAGAAATTCCATTTTCAACTTCCGTGACTTTTCCCTGACTTAATTATTCAGGCTTTAAAAATCCCTTACCAGTGATTATGTCATAAATTGACATATTTTGAAAAATCGACAAAGAAAAATATTTTGCATAATTTACTAATGACAATTTTGAAAATTAACATAAAAATGTTAAAAATTTAAAAAAAGTCCATGAAAATTTGACAATTTTGTATTCAATAAGTGTAGAAAGTTTTGCAAATTTGTCCTTGGCGAACGTGGAGAATTTTATAATTTTGTCTCCGGAAAACATGGGAAATTGTGCAACTTTGGCTTTCATTAAACGTGGTGAATTTTGCAATTTTGTCCGCAGAAAACGTGGAAAATGTTCCAAATTTGTACTCGACTATGTTGAATTTCCCTGACCTTTTCAAAAATAATTCATTCTTCCCTGACTTCTCCCTGACTTTCCCAGACAATTTCAAGTTCCTGCCTTTCCAGGTTTTCCAGATCTGGGGGTACCCTGTTGAGCTAACCACGTGGAAACATTCATTTTGGATTGTGACAACATTAATACGTTGAATTTCCCTGACTTTTTCGAAATAAGTCATTCGTCCCGGACTTTTCCAGACATTTTCAAGTTCCCTGACTTTTTAAAGTCCAAGTCCTATAAATTGACCTTTAGAACGAGAAATATTTCTATGCCATTACAGTCTACTACATGGAATAATGCATACCGGTATGTCCTGAAAACTTTCTTTAAAAACATGTAAGAATAGGATACCGATATTTATGTGACGCTAATGTACAATATCAACAATTTCTGGAAACCCAATAAAGTCACTAATAAGAACGGAAATTACTAAAACGCAGGCAATTGACCCTTGACGCAAGTCCCTGCATAGGTCTAGATTCTAGAATCTCTTGAATCAGTTTCCAACAGTTTCCAAAATGTGGCCGAAGACCTTTAAGGATCCATGATGATGCTTCCAGGGATCATAAAAATGTCACGAGATAAAAATCACCATTGTGCTACCAGAAGCAAATGTTTCCTTCAACATCAACATCGTTAAAAAGTGTTAAAACTATCTTTTTTTGAGTAAATTGATGCTTCCCACATTTAAATGAAAATTAAAATTACTGTAAAATCATATGAAATTTTAATTTAAATCATATTTCTCATATTCAAAATGTATTTACAAAGTTATTTACTAAAATATGTTGCTTTAAAAAAAAATACACTAAAATTTAAGTTTCTTGATACGTTTTGAAAAATATGTTTTCAAGAAAATATATTTTATAAGGCACTATAAACCCAACGCAATGCAAATTCATTTAGGTGTATACATATATGTCCAGTAATACATGTAAAAATCATTATTCAACAATGCAATATGGAAACTGGCATTTTTTAAAAAATACTATAAAATTGTATTTGCAGATATGTTTGCATCATGTGTAATGCAAATAAATTTCTAAAACCGCATCACAAATACATATTTTGATTAATATATTTAAAATGAATTTTTTTGTTACATTGAAAAATACATGCATACTTACTGTATAGCCTAATAGCCTAATAATGCCTAATGAATTTTTTTAAAAACATTTGAATAGAACTTCAGAAATGTATTTTAAATCTTATTTAAAATCTATTTTAAATACAGGTTTACATACATCGTATATGCATATTTCATCTATGCACGACATTTGGAAATATCTTGGATGTTACAATCCATACATATTTTGAATAACTGTGAATGTAGGCTATTTTAAAGCTAAAAATATATTTCCCCAAAATGCATTTTAAGAAATATTTTTATTACAGAAAATGCCTTTCCGAAATGAGATATCTTCCATCATTTATGTCAAATAACATAAAAAGCGTGGGTCACAACCTAATCATGATACATGCACAGATTTCACAACTTTAGTTTCGATAAACAAAGTTTACCTAAACAAGTTCTTAACCAATATGACACGATATTTTTGGAATCGTGTACAGGGTTCCTCCATATATTTCATTTTCAACTTCACTGACTTTTCCAGGCTTCAAAATAAATTTCCCTGGCCATCAACGATACAAAAAAATTGACATGATTTTGCAAAATCTACATAGACAACTTTTCATATTTACAAACGTCAACTTTCCAAAATAACATGACAATTGTCTGAAAATTGTACAAATTTGTGGTCGAAAAATGCTACATTATTCCAAGTCTGCACTCTAAAAGATTGACAATTTTGCAAATTTGTCCTCAAGAACGTTGAAAATTTTGAAAACAAATTCCTCGGAACGGAAACTGTTCAAAATGTTATGTACTCGAAAACAGTTCATGATTTTGAAAATTTATAATACTCTGAAAACGTTGAAAATTGTGTAAATTTGCCATCAGAAACTGTTATAAATTTTTGTAAATATGTGCTCGGTACATTCTTACAATTTCGCAAATTTGTCCTCGGAAACCGCCGAACATTTTTCAAATTTGCGCTCAGAAACTGTGGAAAATTTGGCACATCTGTACTTTGAAAATTTTAAAAATTTTGCAAATAGGCCCTGAGCTAGCCACGTACGTAGAAGCATTAACTTTGGATTGTGACAATTTTAATACGTTGAATTTCCTTGACTTTTTTCAAAATAAGTCATTCTTGCCTGCTTTTTCGAGGTTTTCCAGGTCTGGGGTACCAAGACTTTCCCATTGTTTGGTACAAACGGTCATTTGAATAAAATCGGGGTTTCAATATGCACTGACAGAAGGTGACCAATGTGTCAAAGGATGTTCTTTCAAACGTTTACAGAGGAGGTTCTACCTGCTACCCAATGCCTCAAACGAGGCTGTGGGGGGTGAATGGCCGTGGCAATTTTGAGACTCTAGGGCAGGGACGATATTACAGTACCTCCAAACCGGCCAAGAATGTGCTGGAAGGAATTTTTCCCACCAAAGAATGCCGTGGCACCCCGGTATAAAAGACGCAGCTCGACTTGCAGTAAACCTCATTATAAAACCTCAAATAAAGGTACAAGTACCTCCATAAAAGGTGAGGTTTTGCAATAAACCTACAAACAAATTAACACTAAAATCGAAACGTGTCGTGCTAATTGCTAATTAAGAAAAGGACCAGGTCCACCTGTGAGGGTCTACCAATTGAACTTTTAATTCTCTTTGGAAATTACGTCAAAAATAGGCATAAAATGAAATATTTTGATAATATGTTTTTTACAGTTTAAGTAACGAAGGTAAACAATTATAGGAATTGTAAATTTCACATTTCGAAATTTCTTAGCAGACAATTTAAAAATTGATTAACAACGTCCCCTTCTATACCTGATGTTGCATAGACTGATCCCTAGATGGCGCTTTTTTTTAAAATATTAAATGAATGCCCGGAAAATGTATGAATATGATATTCGTATTTCCTAGTTATCTACCTTTGTCTTCGATAGGTAAAGAAATTTATTGAAAATACTTAATATTTATGCCTAAAACTCAGCTTCGTAAAATCCATATAGGCAACAGTTTGTTAATTTCGGCAAATTGACAAACACTCAGAAAAGGCATCATGTTATTGGCCATGACTTTACGCACATGGACATCTTTCAGTAAGAGTACTCAAATAGAAGCTTTGCAAATCGCACTTTGGCAGTTGCCAAGTCACGCGTGTAAAAGGAACGCATTACTGTAATAGGTTTTGTAAACAGCGATAACCGTGAGTGAATTTTTATTTAAAATGAATTAGCAAGCAGATTTTGCACACGTGGCGTCACGACTGCCAAAGTACGATTCGCAATGCATCTGTCTGAGCACTCTGGATAATTCAAAATTTTAGCATTGCGCGGGTGAGGTAGATCGGTTTAAATTATGTAGACAATTGCATGCTGCTTTTGATTGCAATTTGAATGTGGCACTTGTATTTGCATGTATACTTTATGACATATTAGGGGTACTCAAACAGATGCTTTACTAGTATAGTATACGACTGCCACAGTGCGATTCGCAATGCTATTGTCTGAGTATACGGTAATCTGAAAATAATTTTTAGCATTGCGGGTATGGGGATAGATCGACTTATAAAATGTAGACAATTCGATACGGCTTTTCATTGCATTTTGAATGAGCAAGTATACCGTGTATGACCTATTCGGGGTACTCAACCAGATGCTTCACAAGTAGCACTTTGGCAGTCGCGCGAACTCATGAGCGTAAAAAATACGCATTAACAGGTTTTGTCAAACAGCAATAGCCTTGAATGAATTTGTACCCAATTAGTGAGTCAATTTTGCACATGTGGCTTCACGATCGACTGCCAAAGTGCGATTCGTAAGCCTTGTCTGAGTACCCCTATTAGAGGGTCCCACCCCATAGAAATTTCATTTTCAACTTCCCTGACTTTTCCAGGTTTAAAAAAGAAATTCCCCTGACCATTGACAACGTGAAAAATATTTTTTTTTTAAATTTATTAACGACAATTTTAAAAATTAACATGAACATGTAACATTGCCTTCGGAAAATGTTAAAAATTTGTGCTTGGAAAAATTGGGAAATTTTTCAATTTTGTCCTCGGAAAATGTGGAAAATTTGTACTCGGAAAACACAGAATTTTTAAAATTTGTACACGGAAAACGTTGACAATTTTGCAAATTTGTACTTGGAAAACGTGGGAAAATTTGAAATTTGTACTCGGAAAACGTGGAAAATTTTGTAAATTTGCATTAGGAAAACGTGGAAAATTTGGCAAACCTGTACTCCGAAAATGTGGAAAATTTTTGCCAATTTCTACTCGGAAAGTGGACCCTGAACTAACCGTTTCGAAGTATTAATTTTGGATCGCCATGACTGCGTTGAATATCCCTGACTTCTCACATGGATGCATTTACAATGATTTGCAATGCATTTAAAATACAAATAGATTGGGACACCGAAAATTCATTTCTAAAAATGTATTTAAAAATGCGTTTGGAAATACATTTTGAAATGCATTTTTAGAAATGTATTTCTAAAAAATGTATTGACAAATGTATTTCAAAATACATTTTGAAATGCATTTTCGGTGTCCCAATCTATATGTATTTTAAATGCATTTCTTTTCCATGTCATTTCCAAGTTCCCTGACTTTACCAGGTTTTCCAGGTCTGGGGGAACCCTGTATTAAGAAGTTGGCAGGTCAGTACATTTGTTCGCGCAACGAGCTCTTGAGATACAGTTTCAAGTTACCCCCACCCATTCAATTTACACATTCGCAAAACGATGCAGTTTCACCTCCAGTTCAAAAATTCAACTTGGAGCCCATGTCCTGCAACTACGACAACAACATGTATTCGCACTTGAGACGATCTCCTGGCGTGGTAATTCCCCTTCCCCCGTATCTAGGTGGAGTATATTTACGAGAAGAAAAGTGGAAGAGAAGAGGGTTGGAAATACACCGAATTAAGTCGCCTGGACTCAACTACACTGTAAGTGGGCCTATTTATTTTGAGATGTTGTTGAGATGTTTACAGAGACAGTTAATGTTAACAGTACGACACTTTCGGGCTTCATTCTCACAGCGAGTTTTTCCTTATGTGACAAAACATTGCCGTAGATCAAACAGCAGGACTTTCCAGGAAACTTGCGAGACTCGAACAAATATTAAGACTTTTTCGACGAAGAAAGATTTTCAGAAACTTCAAGGCTATCAAAAACATGCAGTGTTTGACCAAGCTTCTACAATGTAGATTTCACGTTCCTCAGTTGAAATAACTTAATATTTGCTATACAGTATTTGCATTGCCAACATGAGCTTAGGTGTGCAATGTCATGTACATACAGTATAATTTTTGAACAATTAAATGAATGTTCGTTTACAGGGTTCCCCCCAGAAATTTCATTTTCAACTTCCCTGACTTTTCCCTGGCTTCCAAATTTAAAAAAAATTCTCTGGCCAATGACAATGTCAAAAATTTACTAATGACAATTTTGAAAAATAATGTACAGATTTTTTTTAAAAAAAATCGGAAAACGTGAAAATTTTGCAAATTTGTCCTCGGGAAATGTGGAAAATTTTGTAAATTTGTCTTAGGAAAACATGGAAAATTTTGCGAATTTGTACGATGAAAATGTGGGGCATTTTTCAATTTTGTCCTCGGAAAACATGGAGAATTTGCAACTTTGTCTTTGGAAAACGCGGAACTTTTTTTCAATTTTGTCCTAGGAAAACGTGGAAAATTTTGCAAAGTTGTACTCGGAAAACGAGGGAATTTTTTTAAAATTTTTACTCATAAAATGAACCCCGAGCTAACCATTAAGAAGCACTAATTTTGGATCGCAACAACCCTGCAAGTTCCCCGACTTTTCCAGTTTAAACCGTAGTTCGTGTTATAATTCCCCGTTATAACGAATTTCTTATCCATATTGCGTCAAGGTTGTTTTGTCGTAACATAGCGTGATCGCTTGGGATTTCAAAAATTCATTCGTTTTAGGCAAAAATTTGCAATATCGGAATTCGTCAATATCCTAGGACGGGGACTGGAAATGAGTTCGCCCACTCTAAAAAAAAGGTATGCCAAATAAAACCTTTTGAGGTTCTTTCCCTTGCTATACCAGGCGAACCTTTTTAGGTACTTCGAAATAGATACATGTAAAAAAAATTAATACCTTAAAAGTGTTTGATTTGATTTTCGAAGAAGAAACTCGGTGCAACACTGTATATGTTCCTGGTTTTGTAATGCAGCTTTCACGTGCACCCTCTCCTCCAAATACACTGTACAACATGCAATATGACTCCCAAAAAAAATTCCTGTGAAATTCCTGCGCAAGTGAAGGGTCCAAGAACCTATGCCTATAGAACTATGGAACCATCCTCGAAGGTCAGAAATGGTGGCATGGCCGCCATTTTTAGTTGAGATGCTTCGAAGCATCTTTATGAGAAAAAATATGGCGGATTTTTTCTGAAGAACCTTGATTGAACCTCAATTCTCTTATAGCGGATTCGACTGGGCACACCGGTTTACACCGGGTGTAGGCTACAAGGTGAGGCATAAGTCCTCCAGGCAGCTGGCGCAACAAGACTTCACAGACTTATGCCTCACCTTGTAGCCTACACTAAGCGACTATTAAGCGACATTAAGCGACTATTTCTCAGTGAGGTTCAACGAAGGCAAATAACCGACGAAATTCCAGTGATTTTTGTAATTTAAAATGACAGCGGGAAAAGTCTAGACTCTCAAGGAAATTCTATTAAATTTCCTTCAAATAGAAGTAAAATAGATTTCCTTTCTAGAAATTCTACAAATTTTGAACCTAAATGAAACTTTTGGCAGCATTTGAAACTTTACTAGGAACTTTACAGCATTTTTCACATCATTTGTACTACATGTAGTACACGTTTTAACAGAAATAGAAATTTCTTCCTTGAATTTAAATAGAAATTTCTTCCTAGACAATCTACATATTTTGAAATTAAATGGAATTTTGGCAGCATTTGAAACTCTTTACCATTAATTTTACTACACATAAACATGTACTGTAGAAAGAAAACACGGATATTTTTTTCCAAATGCAGTACATATACATGCATAAAAACAAATTCTATTAAGTACATGTATGGCCAGAAACACAACAAGAATTTAAAATTAAGCATACTAATTTTCGTACCACCAGCGCCAACCAGCGGGCAAACGGTTGGTAATTTAAATGCATTAACAATTGTGTGCCGCTGGTTGGCGCTGGTGGTACGAAAATTAGTATGCTTACTTTTAAATTCTTGTTGTGATCGTACCCTATGACATTTGAAGGGAAGGTGCAGCAACTTTCATCGGGGAATTCCCCGTTGTATATCGATACATTTTTTTAAAACTGGGTGAAGTTCGTTTTAACGTAACAACGTGAATGCTTGAAAATTCGAAAATTCATTCGTTTTTGGCAAAAATTTGTAATATTCTAATTCGGAATTCGTCTTAAATGAAGAAATCGCCTATATTCTAGGACGGTGACTGGAAATGAGTTCGTAATACGTTGCATGATGATGTTGGCATTATATGATAGGGACTGTTATGACATTTTTTATCCAAAACATTTTAGTCACCCTTCTACGTGTTAAACCTATGCGCGTCGTCTGCTACTTAATTGAGTTGATAGACATTCTTCGAAATTGACTATTTTATACTTTTTTTTTAGATTTCAGTATTTTTGAATGATGGGTTAATCATAACATCTTTTTCGTATAACGCAAGCAAGTTTAGTCATAAATGTTTGAGAAATTTGTCCCATCTCAACGATGCAAAAACAAAAAAAACTATAAAATCGAGGCTGTGGGGCGACCATAAATCCTGTCCGAGGTCGCCACAAGTGTTTATTATTCCTCACATAATGAAAAAATACTGAAATACTGGTATACAAAAATTTAGAAAACAGTCCATTTCGAAGATTATCTATGAAAACAACAGACGACGTCAGATCCATAATGTATTCACAGTTCACAGGGCCAATTAAGCGCTGCCCCAGGTTTACAATTTGGTTTACTGAAAATGTACATGTATATGATAAATTTCAGAAAAAGTACATGAGTATACAACTGCAACTTTCATGTATAGCGTATTGCACGGTTAACATTTGGGCAGACTTTAAGATCGTCCCTCGATTCTCTACTCCTACACACGTTTATCAAGTGTCACTCTCGAGTCAGCATTCTGACCCTGGGTTAATTCCCATTTTAATAAACATTAATTGCAATATGTGCCTATTAAAGTCGGTTTGTGGGAGTCTCCTTAAACGCTCTAAATAAGTGCGGCGAACCAAGCATTGAGTAGGAAGTCAAATACGCAGTAAAATCTACTGAAATACGTACTGTATATCTGAAAATAGGGCTTTTAAGTCCAGTAAATCTACAATTCTACACTCTTTACAGTTACATGTATATGTGTTTAAAATGTCCGCCAGGCGTTCTACGGTGACAAGAACATAATTGACATTTTTTTCCCATTTTTTTTCCACATGTATGAGGAGTTAAGCAACTTCAAGAAATGGACCAGGGTTAATTCCCCCAGAAAATTCAACATCCCTGGCTTTCCCAGGTTTTAAACAAACTTCCCTGACTTTTCCAGGTTTTTAAACAAACTTCCCTGTCCAGTGAAATTGCATTAATAAATTGACATATGAGAATGATATCCACGACTTTGCAAAATTTACATACAGCATGCAACATCTGTCCTCCTAAAATGGTGGAAATTTTGCAAATTTGTACTCGGAAAAGATAAAACGTATTGCAAATTTGCACAATTTTAGCACAATCCCTGACAGAAATTTGAAAATTATTCCTCGTAAAAGAATGAAAATTGTGCGAATTTGTCATCGGAGAATGTCGAAAATTTTGCAAATTTTTACTCGGAAAAGATAGAAAACATTGCAAATTTGCACTCGGGAAAGATAGGAAAATTTGCCATAAATTTCCAACATTTTCTCCGTGGAAAACGTTAGAACGATAGAATTTTGAAAACTATTCCTCGAAAAAAATTAACATTTTCAAATTTGTCACCGGATAATATGGAAGATTTTTAAAGTCTGTGGGCTACTTTGAAAAAGGTTGAACATTTGGCAAAGTCGTCAACGAAGAAAATTGCAAATTTGTGTTTTGAAAAAATTGAACATTTTGCAAATTTTGTTCTCACGTGTTTGAACTAAGCTAACCTCGTGGAAGCAACGGTAGCATTCATAAATTAAATTTCCTTGACGTTCCCTGACCCTTACAGGTTTTCCAGGCCTGGGAGTAGGCTACCCGTGGAAGTTTAATTACCATTATAAAACAAGCCAAACAATTACTGTATCAACGATATTGGGAACATGTTTTTCTTCAATTTGTCAAAACTTTGAAAAACATCTGCCCACTAATATAAATTAAATTTCCTTGACGTTCCCTGACTTTTACAGGTTTTCCAGGTCTAGGAGTACAGTACCCGTGGAAGTTCACCATTATAAAACAAGCCAAACAATTATCAACGATATTGGGAACATGTTTTTCTTCAATTAGTCAAAACTTTGAAAAACAGATCTGCCCACTAATTGCCTTAGGGAATAACCAGCTGAAATATTGCAAAATGCTAGCTTCGTGATTTGCTGACAACAAGGAAATAATTGCCTAATAAAACGTGCTACCAGATGCTGCTCCTCATTTAATTACATAAGCATTTCCGAGGATTCTCCAATTCTTGTTAATTGTTGTTGGAGGATCGGAATTCAGTTCGGGCATGTTCTTCCAAATGCTCGTATATTTTCATGTTTCGATGCGACAAATTCAGTGAATTATCGAAATTCGATCCGTGTGCTGTTATTTCGTTAACAACGAAACATTGATTTACTGGTAGGCCAATAAATTGTGTGCCCTGGGTATATCTCAAAGGTCGCTGGGTTTAGATCAACTATATAAGGTTCGCTCAGATCAGATCGATTCAACATAACAAAACGGCACCCATTTGCATGCAGCCGCATATAACGAATTTGAATGAGAACTCGGTTAGATTCCTTAGGGGCTGAATGATATATGAACTACAGTAGAATGATTCATAAATTAGAAATTATGCGGGGTAATATGAAACTAAATTTAACTTACGGTAGATTTATCGTTTGGTGAAATTGCACTAGCAGCTTTGGACGTAAAAATCTTGAATAAAATGAATTCCAAAGTTGATTTTACTTCGCATTTCCTGCATTTAGAACTGCTGCATAACTCAGAATAATTCAGAACATGCTCTAGATTTTCTCTCGCAGAGTTTGTAAATGTTGAATCTGTTTTAGAAATAATCTCAAATATACATGCAAAAACATAAATCATATCAGACTTGAATGACTATAGTCTACACACTATAACTAAAACTTAAAAGTTATGAACTTTCCATAAACGACGTCCACCAAAAATCAAAACTCGACAGAAAAATCAAGTCGGGATGATGAACAGACTTAAAAATTTTATAAAAGTCATTGGATCTTCCATAATTAAATGGCGTCCACCAAATAATCAAGACTCGACAGAAAAATCAAGTCGGATTCTACAGATTTATTATCAAGCAGGGTTACCCCAGAAATGTCATATTGAACTTCCCTGACTTTTCCAGGTTTTTAAACAAATTTCCCTGACCAATGACCAGGCCAAAATTTGATATATATATATATGCACGCAATGTTTTATTTGTAATCGGAAAATGCTTATAGTTTTGCAAATTTGTACTCGGAAGAGGTTGAAAATTACAAAAATTTCGACTCGGAAACTGGTGAAAATTGTACAAATCTGTACTCGAAAACAAATGAAAATGCAGCAAGTATTACAAATCTGTACTCGAAAGCGGTGGAAAATTTTGCAAATTTGTGCACGGAAAACATTACATGTAGTTTGTTGCAAGTTTAACTTCGACAACGTGGAAAATTTCGCAAGCTAATTGGAAAATGTTGAATTTTTTGAAGAAAAGAAAATTTCGGAAGCTGTCGCAAATTTTGCAAATTTATCCTCTGAAATTGTTGACAAGTTTGTAAATTTGTCCTCTGAAATTGTTGACAATTTTGTAAATTTGTCCTCTGAAATTGTTGACAATTTTGTAAATTTGTCCTCTGAAATTGTTGGCAATTTTGTAAATTTGTCCTCCGAAATTGTTGACAGTTTTGTAAATTTGCACTTGGAAAAGTTGAAAAAGTTTGCAAATGGACCCTGAGCTAACCACGTGTAAAACTTTGATTTTGGATAGTAACAGCATTAACACCTTGAATTCCCCTGACTTTTTTCAAAATAAGTCATTCTTCCCAGACTTTTCCAGACATTTCCAAGTTCCCCGACTTTCCCAGGGTTTCCAGGTCTGTGAGAACCCTGTCAATTTAGTGTTGATCAAATCTAATAAATAAGACACATTCATACTCATTCAAACATTTTAGCAAAAACAGAAGATCTGATAAATAACCATTTTTGGCCGAACAGATCCTGCAGACTGGAGCTTGGAAGTGCCTTCAAAATGCCATCGTTGCAAACTGCGATGATGGAATTGTTGCCGACATGTGCGCCGGCCACGCATGAAAGCCCAAAGAATCCCTATCAATATACATTCCATATCCAGACACACCCTCATAAATATGAAAATAACATTTTTGGAAGTTTGGAAGGCATCAAAGCCCAGCTCCAAACCACGTTTTTGTCCTGGAAGCAAGCAGATTAGCATCCCTCCCTCTCGCACCGATTGAACTTACTGCCACTTTATAATCTGCCTACACACAGGTTAACGAACCAAACTTGAAGCATTTTTGCGGGATATAGATGCCACGGAGGGCAACTAGGCCTAATTACCTAACCCGAGATACGTTGTGGTCAACTTCTGACGTTGCATCAACGAAAGAAAGCCTGAATTTCAGTCTGCTTCCAGCAAACCGCATTTTATCTGGTAGAAGAACAAGAGCGCTAATAAATCATCCGAAACGAAAGGCAAGAGTAAAAGGCACGCTAAAGGTCGAAACAAGAGCAATTATTCAATTCCATATAAGAGTAGGCAAAATGCTCTGGGGGAGGAAAAAGCTGCGAAAACAACTCTTGTGTACAGACGATATGAGCATCTACTTCGTTGGAAAAGAATACAAAATGTCAGAACTTGTAGTTAAAACCTGCTCGAATGCAGTTAGTTGCTCGATTAAAAAAACTGCTGGAAAGAATTGATTGGACTGTGTTTTTTTTTTCAAGCATAGCTATCCAGACGATATGAGCATTTACTTCATTGGAAAAAGAATACAAAATTGCCATAAAAAATGCTCTGAGCATTTACTTCGTTAGAAAAAGAATACAAAATGTCACAACTTGTATAGTTAAAATCTGATCAAGAGCAGTTGCTCAATTTTTTAAAAACAAACTATATGAAATAATTGTTTGGACTGTGTTTTTTTTCCAAGCATAGCTTTACAGACGATATGAGCATTTACTTCATTGGAAAAAAAATACAAAATTGCCACAAAAAAATGCTCTGAGCATTTACTTCGTTGGAAAAAGAATGCAAAATGTCAGAACTTGTAGTTAAAATCTTCTCAAGAGCAGTTGCTCAATTAATAAAAATTGCATGAAAGAATTGTCTGGGCTGTTGTTTTATCACGCATAGCTTTACTGACGATTTGAGCATTTACTTCGTTGGAAAAAAAATACAAAATGCTACAACTTGTAGTTAAAACCTGATCAACAGCAAATGCTCAATTAAAAAAACTGCATGAAAAAATTACCTAGACCGTTTTTTTTTTTCAAGCATAGCTTTACAGACGATATGAGCATTTACTTCATTGGAAAAAGAATACAAAATGTCACAACTTTTAAATAAAATCTGATAAAGAGCAGTTGCTCAATTAAAAAACTGCATAAAAGAATTGTCTCATTTGTCTGGACGGTTGTTTTTTCAAGCATAGCTTTACAGACGATATGAGCATTTACTTCATTGGAAAAAGAAAACAAATGCCACAACTTGCAGTTAAAATCTGATCAAGAGCATTTGCTCAATTAAAAAAAATGCATGAAAGAATTGTCTGGACGGTTGTTTTTTCAAGTATAGCTTTACAGATGATATGAGAATTTACTTCATTGGAAATAGAAAACAAAATGCCACAACTTGCAGTTTAAAATCTGCTCAAAAGTAATAACAGCTTAAACTGCACCAATTAGCGCCTCTACTTCACATGAAAAGAACTTCTACTCTTTAACTGGACGTTGATCAACAATCTCAGGTTCACATTTTCTCGGAGCATGCAAGAAGCTCAACTTGGTCGTTGGCATCGCTGACAAATTTAAAAACCTCTCATTGATTGAACACCAGACGATCGCACTTTGGCACTCTGAACAACAGCCCCAGCCGAACCCAAGCTCATTGTTCGGGCCATGGAGCTTCCAGGTGGCACTTCCACGAGGAGGTTGGGGCCAGCCAGGGCACAATGCACGCAACGGGGCGATCGTCTGGTTAGATAAGGTCCCTGGGGCTCTCACCTAGTGGAGGGGGTGTCCGAAAAACGGTCAAAAAACATACCCTGAAACAACAACAAAAACTGGAGCCATGGCCTTACCTCGTCCACGATTTCGTTTAGTTTACTTTCTAACAAGGCTAGTAAGGTGTCATGCTGCTCCTCGTAACTCCTCTCCAGCGTGGACACCCGTTCCTTTAAATGCGTGATCTGGGAGTTTTGTAAAGTATTTAACGCTACGGAGCTTAGTATGAAAATGGCAGCGCAGAGCACCACGGAGGGGGGCCTGACGGTGGAAGCGAAGGAACTGCACAAGGAGCGCACACTCTTGGAGTACTTTTTCAATTTCACTTTCAAGTAGGGAACTTTGCGGCGTCTGGCGTTGGCCGGGGCCTGCACCCCGCTCTCCAGCCCGTGGCCGGTCAGCACAAAGGCCTCGTCCACCGGCCGCCCCTGGCCCCCTGGGGCGCCACAATCCCCGATCGTACTACAAGTCCGAGAATTCGACTCCTCGGACTTTGGCTCACGGTCTTCCATGGCTCGCTGCTAGTCGGACATGGAGGAGGCAGCCTCTGGAGCACTGGACACAACTGCGATTATCCTTCTTGCTGGTGTTCTCGGGATCGACACTGCGCGCACGTGGGGGCACGCGGCAACCACCTTGCCGAAGAAAAAAAATTGAGAAAAAAAAATCAACTTAGTTTTGGCGGGACGGTGTTCGCACGAGGTCGGCGGGGGAGGTGGGCCACATGACACGAAACAGAAGCATCCGAAAAGGTTGTGGTGCGGGGAACCACCGGGAACAATCGGCAGGCATTCGCTTTCTCCACGAAACGAAATGTCAATGAGTTGTGGGACCAATAAAAACGAGGAACGAGGAGAGGGAGCAGCCCACTCCTCCGGTAGGGGGAGATGGCAACGGCATGGCGAGTCCCTATTTGGGCCATTCGATAAACACGGACGAGGAACGATGTGCAGTGATCGTTAACCCTACAACTACCGTGGGAATGATGGACCCCAGTGCCATTTTCAAATCATTATATATTTTGGTTTTGCCAATTTTTTTTTTATGAAAATCAATGGTCGAATGTGACTTTAATAAAAATGTGCAGAACACAAAATATTCAGAAATTTATAGGATAATTAAATTGAACTGCTCTTAAAAGGGTGATCATCCGGAGGCTGTGCAGCATCCGAAATTTGCATTCGTGAATAAATTAACGTTGTTGAACCGCGTTCGAACGTGAGCTAATTTATAATTCATGACCATTTCGTTCGATATATAGACGGCGTCGGTACTTCCCAATGATCTTGATTCGACAGACGCGCCGGTTTTGATTTTTTTTTACCAGTTTGGGAGAAAGTTTGGAAGTCTGGAAACCTGTCGTTTTTTGGGCCTCCCTGTAGAACTCGTCTTCATGTTCGAGCAGACGACGCGATCTAGTGGATTGGAAGCAACTTTTGGAACTCGGAAGGCATATCGGTTCGGAAGTTTTCAGTGCTCGGTGACGTTGTTTTCAAATGCTGACTGGTAAGAATACGCTCGACCTCACTGTTTTGTCAAAGCCGTTGACGATGCTCGCTGTTCGTCCCGAAATTTTCGGTAAACTCAGCGCCAAACCCGGCCTGAAAACCCTGAAAACGGACGCGCCATTCGATTTCTTTGAGCGATATCCCCGCTGGTGGCGCTACTGTACAGCGTTCTATTCTTTGATCCCTAATCGAAAGCGTCGTTGGCAGTCGGAAAGCGCGGGAATTTCGAAAGAATTTGCGGGCGGTCAATTTCAAACTTTGGAAACGGATGTCCACAAAGTCAATCGAAATGGACCTTATGCATATTTCGTCATCAACTGACGACATTTAATTCATTATATTGGCGAAAATTTCCCTGAGGCACGTTTTTTTAGTTGGTGATTCGATACTCATAATCCCCTGATGCTCATATCCCCCTCCCCAATGCTGAGATGTCGTGAGATTTGGCTCGACCCCCATCCCATAATCTCACGTGAGATTTTTCAAAACGCATATTTTCAGTGTAAATACGTTAATCTGTGGAGGATGGGGGGGGGGGAGAAAGTCGAAAAATCACCAAATTCGCCTCACTTAATTAATGGACGCCCCCTAATTACTCGTGGTACGTTGATCGGAACGCATTCCGAATTTTTCGGTTAGTTCAGATTAACTTAGTTTAACTCAGGTTAGTTTAGATTCATTTAAAAAACAAAATTTTCTTAATTATTTTTATTTAAGACTAGAAGACTAGTATTTAAGACTACTAAGAATGTAGTCTAGAATCACTGTAAGTAAATCGAACAGTAAAATATTTAAATAGGAACTACTAAAATTCGTGAAAGAATATTCATTCTTGTACAGTCCATGGGGACTCGTGTAACATGGTCCCAAGAGTGGCTACTGGAACCAACATGTCCATGACATGTGATTTTCAGTAAAATCATCTGCTCCTTCAACCTCGCTGTGATTTAGCCACTCTAAACTATTGTCGCTTGCACACAGAAGCTCAGTAGCACGACGTATGCAAATCCGTGAGGATTGTAATAAATATCAACCTCGATAAATACATGTATTATTGTGTAGGATTTAGCCATATTTTAGTGAAGAAACATGTTTTACTTAATTTAACCCAGTTCTCTCGCAATTTTACAGTTTCTTGTGGTAAAAAAAATACGTGATATTTGCCGAGTTCCTCCCCCCCCCCCCCTCCCTCCCCTAAACGCCTTAAGTAATTTATGGACGCCCACTTATGGGCCTTAAAACCGGAGGTGCATTAAGATGGCCATGTTTAAATTGTTGTCTCGGTGATAATTAACGTGCTTGAGTTCGAGATCATATAGGGAAATTAAGAAAGTGCGGAAATGAAGGAAAGTTTTTGTGCAAATCGCCAGCTTTCGTTTTTACCGGGAGGAGGCTACTGGGTCAGGTAACGTAACGTACAATTGTACGTAAACACTCGTCACCGTAATACTGAATGCTCGGCCTAGTTCGGGCTTCCCCCCATTAAATAAATCTCCCCGAGAAGTTGAAATTATGACATGTTCTCAGGTGAGTGAGGAAAAATTTCAAGGTTGACGTTCAGCGTGTTGTTGGTTCGCCTACAACTCCTAAACCCCTTGAGGTAAAAACATGGCCAACTCGCTATCCACGTACGCGAGTGCAAGTTTGGATGAAATGGCTGTTTCGCAAAGACCTAATTATAAGTGTCTGAGCTGAGCTAAAAATAATTACGAGGAGCAATAACACCGCGATGAACCGAGCATAATTCTTGAAGCTAGTTTCGAGGAGCCTGGAAACGGGGCTTCTTATTAACCTTTTAAAAATTTGCGTAAGGGTGCATGGAGTGGATGTCCCGATGAAAACTTGCTTCTGTTACCATTGGCTAATAACTGAATGGAATGGTAATAGCTTTTAATTCGGTCTATAACCCCTAGCCGCGTATGCTAATTATTATAATTATTATTTAGGCAATTCCCTTCCCCACCCCCCAAATAGAAGCGCCATGGTGCTATTCGCACATAGAACTTACATTTCTAGTTTAGTTTAGTATTGATCATTTCTAGTGAGACTATCTCACTGTCTTCAACACCTTGTTGAAGACAGTGGTGACAATGTGGAAGACAAGGTGTTGAAGACAGTGAACTTGAAAAACTATGTATATTTGGAATTCTAATGCTGTGATAATTGTAACATGTATTCTTGCCTTGGGTAGATGTAAGCGATATATTTGTATATCCTTTCTATTCCTCTTCCTTTAACGGAATAAAGCATTTAATTATTATTATTATTATTATAT
>JAQGBX010001859.1:0-22719 GCA_034698745.1 Megaphyllum sjaelandicum | reverse complement strand
AAGCCACCAAGGTCTATGAAGATAACCAGGGATGCATCAAACTCATCGAGTCGGATCGCTGCGGAGCCAGGACAAAAAACATAGATGTGTGCCACCACCACATACGGGATCTCCGGGAGAAGAAAATCAACGATGTGGTTTACTGCCCAAGCGAGGAGATGACAGCAAACATCATGACCAAGCCACTGCCATGGGACGCCTACCAGAAGTGCGCCAGCGAACTGGGATTGTTGGAATGATGGACTGCATATCCAGAAGGGGGCAAGACCCAGTCCCAGAAGACCCAACGCCACCTGAGATAGAAGAGTGAGAAGGAGTGTTGGAGTTGCGCTATTTCCACTCAGGTGCGTAAGGCAAATGCACACACATTGCGGAGCACGCCTATGGCAGAGTGCACGGCGGAGGCATACATTTCTATGGGGACCCCTCCCGTGCGACCTTTGGGTACCTGACCCAATTACCTTTGGTCGATCTCTTGACCCTTAGCAGCCAAACTGGAAGGACGTGTTAGAAGAGTTGTCTTCAACACGTGGTGATTCGAAGAAGTGTTAATTTCTATACCTTTGTGGTTTATTAACGCGAATGTAATTTTAGCATTAACCAGTTAGTTTTGTGATTAAAGTTGTTTTTTATATTCCACGCGACTACCTGTTTTTCATCACCTTGCTATTGTGCCCAGAGCTAACAATGCAGAAGCATTAATTCTGGATTGTGACAACTTGAATACGTAGAATTTTTCTGACTTTTTTAAAATAAATGATTCTTCTCTGACTTTTCCGGAAATACAAATTCCCTGTTTTTTTTCTAATTAAATCATTCTTTGCTGACTTTTTCAAACCTTTTAAAACTTCCCTGATTTTTTCGCGGAAAAAAAGCGGTAATTTTTCTAGCAAAAATTGTACATTTTTTTTCTGCTAAAAAACGAACAACATGGTGGGGCGTGTAATAAATAAACTATATCAGAAAAATCCTCATTTTGAATTTTCAAATTTGCCACCATAATATTGGCGGCACCATTTGACAGAATAACCTCTTTCTTCTTTCACTACATTATACAAGGAAGCATCTTCTGCAAAAAAATTAGAATTACTTGAAAATGATTTTGGTAGGTCATTTATAAATAAAAGAAAGAGTAAGGGGCGCAAGGATGCTACTCTGAGGGACACCAGAGATAACTTTGACCCAACTTGATTCAGCTCCATTAATTACAATCCTTTGCTTTCTACCTAAGTTCTAAGTTTAAGGAGTAAACTTTGATGAGGGACAGTATTCAATGCTTTAGCAAAGTCAAGAAATATAGCATCAACTTAATTCCTTACCCTCGATTAATGCACTTTTGATTTCATGAATAAAAAATGCCAGTTGAGTTTCACTGGAACGTCCCTTTCGGAACGTGTTTATTAATGAGTAGGGGTGGTTTGGCAAGGGGTATGGAGTACTATGGGGTAGTATGGTTTGGGTATGACGGTATTTTACTATTAGAGCTTAGAATTGGGGCGAACTTATTGCTTGAAGGATTTGGCTGTGCCATGATTGTATGAAGTTAGATTTTGTTCCCGAGCATATTGCTTTGAAATTACGCTAGCTGTCCTGATAAAGTTTTAATTTTGAAAGATTATGGTTGCTAATAAATATGCCGGCTGCTGTGTGTAGAATTTTTAAGTTTCTGACAGGTACTGTCGAACCATGGGGCTGGATGGTGTTTGACTGTTAATTTAGATGGTGTTTTTATTAAGCCCAACTTAGAGCTTACAAACATTAATATATTTAGGAAGATGCTATATTTTTGTTTGGATGGTATTTTTTCGAAGTTACTTGTTGGAAACTTGTTAGTAAGGCTTTTGAGAATTCTAGAGAGAGATTAGGGTTCCATTTTGTTTTTGGATAGTTGGAAATGTTCTGTTACTAATATTGCATGATATTTGCTGTGGGAATTGGTCAGAATTCGAATGGGGGAGAACCGTTAGTTCCAAGATGTGTGGAATCAAAAAAGTGTTCATAATTACGTAATCTAGGACACTGTGTGTCGGCTAAAGTAGGTAGGTGCTTCAATGTAGTCTTCCAAGGCTCAGCCATTCATTATCTACATATTTTATGCTGCAATGGTTGTCAGTAGCCATTGCCCTGCATGTTTGTTTTGGGGTCTGATGTTTAACAGATGTTATTAACGCAGGGGTTGGTGAGATGCATGACTACTAAGAAATTTAGGGTAGCTGTGCAGGCATTAAGGTTGCTGACCATTATCAGTGGCAGGTGTTGTTGGTTTCGTAAGAGATTGGTGAGATTATTTTAAAGATGTTTTGCATGTTATTTGGTAGAAAGGCTTCGACTAATGTAAATTTCAATTTTGATGATACAGTAAATGGATTAGTTCGAGGGCGATCCAGTGATCGCAGACTAAAATAGTCCTATTAGTTTGAATTTACAGCCATCAAAGGTCACCACTAGACCGCTTGAAGCACGTTCTCGTTTCTTTTTCTTGTTTGCTGAGGCAAACATGAAACTGAACTTGTCGGAGGGAATAGTAAAGGATGAGGTAGCCTAGGTTTCCTAGAGGCAGATTATATCACCGCAGCAAATGTGACAACCTGCAATGTTTTCCTGGAGTAGAGAGTTGATTCCAGGAATGTTCCATGAAATGATTTAAATGGTTGGTTTAGAGGGAGCTGTAGGTTTGTTTATACGTTTTTTGAGCCAGAGTTGAGGTGATGTTGGCTGGGTAGGGTTCTATTTTTGTAAGGGGTAGGTTGTATTAGGGGTAGGTTGTATTGTGTTAGGAAATAGCGGTTAGGTGTGTGAGGTTGAATTTGGTAGGTTGGATGACTGGAGGGTATGTGCATGCTGTTAGGAAAGGTAAGTCGGGAAGAGGGGCCAGCAGATGGAGGTGTTTCATCTAGGGACCATGTGGGGCTGGGGAAATTGTTGGATGCATAGTCTATTGAATAGCGAATGCCGTTGTGGAGTTGAGAACCCATATTAGTTTTGCCTTTTGCCCTAATCTTTTTAAATGGAGTAAATGGGGCAGCAGGATTTTATGTTTTGCTAGGGTTGGCTTGCTGTAACTATGTTCCAGGGCCAGTTTTGCATGTTCAGGAGTAGCTTATAGTTTCTGGATATATTTTATGAATAGGAAAAAGAAGAGTTTAAAAACAGAACCTCAAAACAAATGCATTAGAACACTAAAATTATTGATCTTTAAAACAAAACCACATAACCATTTTAACGCTCTTTTCAGTCGTCGAAGGATCCACCAGGGACATACATGTACCTTCTCAAGGACGACTTATACCATTACATGTTACTTCTTGAAGTTGGGGTCCAACTTTGCCAATCTCACTTCCATCCACTGCTTCTTCCAGCGTCGCTTCTCACGGCGTTCTTGCGTATTGGTCCGCACCAACTGCAACCGGGCAGGCCACGATGGATCCGGGGCCCGAATCCCTGCTTCAAAGGCACGTTGTTGCAGGCAACAGGGAGGGAGGTCCGCTTCGTCCATCAACTCCCCATATTCGTTGTACCAGTCCAAACTGAACAGCTCCTCCTGGGTAAACATCTTGCTCACCGGGTCCAGTTCGTCCACCTCAAAAGGCAGGTCCTCGAAAGCACCTTTTCTCGCTTGGATCTTTGGCACTGGCGGTCCATAGTTACGACCTCGAATGGGTGACTTACCTGAGGATGGGGCATAGCCATCGGCGTCCGTCTCGACGTATTGCAACTCCGGCGTGTGTGGAGGGGTACCCAGAAACATACTTCCAAATGCTCCCTCATCTTCATCCTTAGGGCGGGCGACAAACTGTTCAGTTTAGACAGCAGCATCTGCCACATCCTTTGGCACGTATTTGGCCGGGTTGAGGCACAGTTTTTACTCCTCGTACCTGCGTAATGCTGCTTGCAAAACTGCCGCGGTAGCAAGCACTTGTAACAACTGTGGCAATCTCAAGGCCATCAGGCCTCTCGACAGCAAGTTTGCGTTCTCATTCAGAAGTGCCGGCGAGGATTCAGTTTGACGCAAAAGCGGCAAAAGATTTCTTCTCGCTTTCTTCTTGGCACGAGTTTTTTAAACTGGCGAGCCCTTCTTGACACACAATAACACGATTTAACATACTGTAACTTGCAAACTCTAGGACAAAATCGTTTAATGTTGTACACATGTGCCAATGACGTTCTAGGTGTGCCCCGACGCGTATCTCGGAGCTCGTAATTATCTTGTGGCAGCTTTTTCAAAAAATAGAACGGGCCTTAAAAGGGCAATTTAAATTACCCACCCCTTGTGGGGCTGGACCTAAATTTTTCAATAGAATCCAGTCACCCCGCTTCAATTGGGCGTTAACCCAAGTTTTAGTAAAATATGCCTTCTGTCTGGCCTGGACCTGTTCTAATTCTAAAACAGCCTTATCTCGCAACTGTGGAATTTCATCCTGTATTGTAGGGAGTTCTACTAAAGGACCCAGCAGGTTATCTTTAACACTTCTAGGATTGAAACCATGCATGAGTTCAAAAGGAGTAGCCTTGGTGGAGGCTTGGCGAGCAAAATTATATGCTTCCACTGACTCATTCACCCAGGCCACCCAATTTATTCCTGTTCTATTCTATGAGAACCTCGTACGAAATATTATCATGAGTGTTTGTATTACTCTCTCAGTAAGCCCGTCCGCCTGCTGATGATAGGCGGTCGAGCCACGGTGTTTTATCTTATACTTCTTTAAGAACTCCAAAAACTCCTTGCTTTTTTGAGGTGTCCCACTATCAGATACTAGTGCGCGGGGGATCTCCCAACTCCTTAAAAAAAATTAACTAAACTTGTAGCGTTCTGATTCTTTATTGGGGACGCCATGCAGAACTGCATGGCATAATCCACCGCCACTATCAGAAAGGACATCCGCCCTACCGCTTTTGGCAGTGGACCCACGAAATCAAAGCTTCACTGCTCTGCAGGGCCTGCGCTAGCAATAGAGAACAGCTTACCTGCCAGTTTAGTTTTTACTTGCTTAACCCTTTCGCAAATTTGACACGTTTGTACATATTGCAAGACTGAACTTCGCTACCCTGGCCAGTAATACGCCCTAGCCACTGCTGCGACCGTTTTGGTCACTCTGAAATGTCCTATCAATGGGTCCTCGTGACGCATCCTCAGAACGTCTTGTCGCAAGTGAGCCGGCACTACAAACAACAAACGTGGGACTTCTTCCAGCATAAAAAAATATAATACACCTGATAATTTAACATATCCACCAGATGAATCCAGCACCCGGGGGACTCGAGCACAAAGGTTAATTAATGATACATCCTTATTCTGCTCCACCTGGAGATCAACATCTTTCGACAAAATAAACAAATAGGCGGCGTCCTATCCTTCGTGTGGCTCCGCTGGTTGAGAGAACCTGCTAAGGCAGTCAGCATTTTTATGAAGACCGCCTTTCCTATACCTGACAATATACTGGAATTCTTCCAGCTTGGCAACCCAGCAAGCCAGACGAGAGGAGATATTTTTCACGTTACGTAAAAACAGAGGGCATGGTGATCTGTGACCACCGTGAATTTCTTACCGAACAGGTAATGCCTGAACTTCTCGGTGGCTCAGACCACCGCTAACGCCATAACTCCGTTACCGAGTATCGAGACTCCGCATCCAAGATAATTCTGCTTGCATATGCTAGTACGCGCAGCGCATCTCCCCCTCCCCTGCTGAATAACTGCACTTAGTCTTAATAGGGACGTATCTGTGTACAGAAGTAAAGGCAAAGTCGGATTAAACATCGTTAGAACAAGTGCTGAAGTCAGCGCTCTCTTTAGCCCCTGGAACGCCGCTTAAGATTTCTCTCCCCATTCGAACTTCTTTTTCTCACTGGTGAGATCAATTAGCGGCCCTGCAATTTTAGAGAACCCATCGATAAAGCAGCGATAATACCCTGCTAAGCCCAAGAGGCTTCTAACCATCATTTGTGAGGTGGGAGTCGAAAACGCCACCACCGCAGCTATCTTCTCAGGGTCCATCGCCACTCCATCCTTACTTACTATATGTCCCAGGTACTTTACCTGAAGGTAGCCAAAAAAGCATTTGTTTTGGTGTAAAAGCAAACCCATGATCTTGAAGAACCAGTCTGCCCCTTGCAAGGAATCCAGCGCATCATCAATGCGCGGGATTGGGTATGCATCTACTTTTGTCTGCGCATTTAGTTTTCGGTAATCTATACAAAACCTATAAGCCCCATCTTTATCTACTATCACGATGGGACTTGAATAAGGACTCTTGCTAGGGAATATAATCTGGTTTTTAAGCATTTCTATAACTTTTTCTCGCACAATTTCCCGGATGGCTAGGGACGTCCTTCTAGGTGGCTAATAAACTGGGGGGCACCTTGTGTATCAATAAAGTGTTCCGGCAGTTTACACAACCCAAACTCGGCCACTTAGAGAGCAAACACTGATCGAAATCGTACCAGAAAGGCCAGTAAATCCTCTCGCTGTTTCTGTGTCAGGTCGGGATTTATATTTAAGGCCGCCTCGCATCGTACCCTTTTAAAAACCTTTCACCCCTGTTGTCCCTTATACTGGACACTTTTCGTTTTTAAATTTTTTTCTCAACACGTAATTGAGCCATTGCCTAGTTCTTTGCTGTAGGTTTACAAGTAGACTTTAACCTTTAATTCTGGTTAGCTATGAACCAGCAGTCTCAAGTGGATGGTTTTGAAAATTGACGTCAAAGTTGACCAGCAGCATGAATTCTTGTAACGCAAAAAACGATCTTTTCGTGCTGCCATTTCAAGAATTTTGCATGGATTTTAACAAGTTTTTTTTGAATAAATCATTAGATAAACGTGTCTAAAACAGTCCTGCAAAGTTCTAGAAAGATATTAATCATATTAGTCACGTTATGATCAAAAATATGTGTGTCCGATAAAACGGACAGCAGGGCTTTAGGTGCATCCCATAATTTTTTCAAATAATAGGTTTGAATGTTTTCATTGGTCTAAACATACGTTTTTGGTAATAATTTTAACAAATCTAACTACTTGTAGTGAAAAAAATCAAAACATAAGTTTTTAAATTTATATTTAGTCATTTTGATTGACCTGTAGTAAGGTAAATATCCAAAAAAATGTGATTTTTTTTACTTTTAAAACATGTCTAAGCAGTTATCTTTACATTTAGCATGTCAACATAAGTATATAAGCTATACTGTAAAAAAAACCTACATGTACATTTATAATTACAGCCTCAATAAGCCAAACTGGTGGCAAATTTATCCGTAAACCTAATATTTTATAAAAAAAAGTTATATAAAACCAAAAATATCATTCCTTTAAATTACTTTTATCATAATAATGTTTTTAATAGACATTTTTCTGAAAATGGCGTGTAATTGAGCAATTTAAAATATTTAAAAAAATTAAAAAAAAATTAACCGCTAAGGCCTAGCGTCTTGTATACCAGACACTTTAATAACTTTTTTATTAATTGTCAGATTGACCTGAAATTTTCCATGGTAGCATATTTTGACATGCTAATAATAAAAACATACTCAAAAATTATTTTGATCAATTATTAATTATCCAGGGCTGAAAGGGTTAACTAGGCTTATTGCCTTTTGTTCCCCCATTTTTTGCTTCCATTTACCAAGTCTATCTCGTCCTCCTCTGGAAACGGGGTTGCTAATGCCAACACTTGGCCCCCCCCCCTTTAACTGAATTTTGGCTTGAATATCCATAATACTGTGGTCCATTGACATGGATATCCATAATCTCTCAGCCAGATAGGGTTTCCCTAAAAAAATCATTTTCAACTTTCCTTCCTTTTCCAGGTTTCACAAAAAGTTTCCTTCACCAATGACAATGTAAAAAATTGACACTGGAAAATATTTTTTGGATTTACAAAGAAAATTTATAAAATAAAAACAGAATTTTTGGTATGGGAAAATTTTGTATTCGGAAAATGTGGAAAATTTGCACTCGGAAAACTTAAAGAATTTTAAAAATTTGTACACGGAAAACCTGGACAATTTTGCTAATTTGTACTCGAAAAATGTGAACGATTTTGCTAATTTATACTCAGAAAACGTGTACTATTTGATAATTTGTACTCAGAAAACTTTTAAAATTTTGCAAATTTGTATTAGGAAACGTGGAAAATTTTGCCAATTTAACTCATAAAACGTGGAAAACTACGTAAATTGTGCATGGAAAAACTGGAAAATTTTTTGCAAATCTATATTCCTAAAATGTGGAAAATATTTTTTGCAAATTTCTACTCGGAAAATGGGCCCTGAGCTATCCTTGTTAAAGTATTAATTTTGGATCGTAATGACTGTATTTAATTTAAGTTCCTGACTTTTTTCAAAATAAAACATTCTTCCCTGACTTGTTGAAGTAATTTTAAAGTTCCCTGACAGTTTTTATCCATAAACGTTTGTTGCAGATTTTATTTCCATATACTATATATAGATTCCGTAACCAAGTTAATTTGCATCTATAAATTAATGGCGAATTCGACTCACCCAAAAAGTGCACACCGTGTGTAGCTACAAGGTAAGGCATAAGTCTGTAAAGTCTTCTTGCGCCTGCTGCCTGCAATAGTGCCGATTTAACAGACTTATGCCTTACCTTTTAGTCTACACCTGGTGCACTTGGGTGTACACTTTTTGGGTGAGTCGAATTCGCCATATGTGTCCTACAGTGTACATGTTCATTATTTTAATTTAATCCAGGCATTCTTTGTATAGTGACCCCCTGTGTACAGTGACTAATGTCGCACTTTTTTTGGTAGTCACTCTAAACAGGTTTCACTGTACTCCCGAAAGAAATGTCTCAAAATTTGGCGAGTTTTCCTGAAAGAAATGTCTCAAAATTTAGCGAGTTTTCTCAAAAGAAATGTCTCAATTTGGCGAGTTTTTCCGAAAAAAATGTTGCAAAACTTAGCAAGTACAGTAAAACCTGGAATAGTGACCACCTTTGAATTGTGACCATCTGTTTATGTTGACCACTGTGTAGTGTATTGTTTTTCTAATATTCATTTCCTGCATAAAAATTCTTTGTATAGTGACCAGTGACCACCTGTCTATTCTGTACAGTGACCAGTGTGTGTTGTCTTTTTTGCAATTTTTACATTTTAAATGTAATTTATAAAGTTAACAGATAATGGATGAGTCATGTTACATCTTTCTTTAACTTAAGTACTTGATGATGATTATGTACTATTTTGGTTTTGTGGTTTTTACTACATTTATTACAGGCTACATGCATAAGTGCAGTGTACATGTTCATTATTTTAATTTAATTCAGGCATTCTTTGTATAGTGACCAACGTAGCACTTTTTGGTGGTCACTCTAAACAGGTTTCAACTGTAATTACACAAAATTCACTTTGTGTTTTAAAAATATCATAGAAATGTTGCCAAACTAAAAGCACGATCGAGCCGACTTTCCTACCTCGTTAGAGAAAAGCAGACGAATTATAATCCGCCATGTTGGATGCATCGCATCCACCAGTTCCCTTGTTGGTGGAGGCGGAGCACACCTGGTGCACGGGGTGTAACCAGTCAAAGAGGGAACGTAGGGTGCACTCAGTTCAGTAAAGTTTGCACCATTTTCCAGTGGAGCGGAACGGGTGCAGAAACTTGCACCCGGTGGATGTGGGTGTGCACTATTTGGGTGAGTCGAATTCGCCATAAGAGTACACAGAGAACATAGCAAAAGTAATCTTCATCATAATTAGCAGATTTTAGCTCACTGAAATTGAGCTGTCATTCGCGCATTTTTGTACCGTATATAGCATCTAATTACATTGAATAAACATTCGTGGTCAAACCACATTTACCCTTAAGGTGGAGCAGGACAGTGCGATTTGCATTCAATCCCACCCCCAGCATGCGCCTGAGTGACGTCATTTATGACGCGTTTCTCTCTCCTGTTCGTGATGTAGATAGCGACCGTTACTTTTTCACTATTCCCTTCATCATTCTCCCTTTTGGATTTCGCATAAAACCTTGATTGAAGACAAATTTTTACATTTTTAATTAATTATGATAACACATACCTGCACAGACGTGAAGAGGAGAACGCACGTTAAAGCATTATGTATGAACGCATACCGTGTTGAAAGGTAAATTTACGCGCCGTTTGGGGTAAGTTCACCCATGGCGTCTGGTCACACAATTGGAATCAAAAATTTAATTTCGAGAAATTTGAATCACGAAAGTGATTTTCTCTAATATTAGGGCCTCAAATAAAAATATTTTAAATGATCATTATAATTTATTAAATAATCTGTTTCACGGACTATTTTTTTATGAATTAATGAAATAATCGTCGTAAATCAAATAAAGCGAAGAAGGGGGCAAGAAGATTTTCGAATGGAAACGCAGAAACTGCCTAGGCTGGACATGGCGCGCCATCTGGCGTGGTGTTTTTATAACTCGAGAATTAACAAAATCATTTATTTTCTAATTAGCTGGAACTTTATGATTTCAACAAAATAGTACACCCTATAGGGAATAAGTCGCAGATTATGACACAATTTTTCGTTTTGTATTTCGTGTTTTTCTGAAGAGAAAATCAGTTTTTCCATTTTAACATTGCAGTTATAGGACCGTGGGGGTGGAACTAGGCGCAAATCGCGCTGTCCCGCTGCACCTTAACCTTTGAAATACCTTTTCGCTCTTCGGAGATTTTTTAATGACGTCAATTTCGTAATTTTTATTGCCACCTGTTTCACAAGTGCCAGACTTTTGGCGAATTCAGATCGTCAATTTGGAGTAGTGTCTTTTCGTGCCTGTGGAACCTTATGCCGTGATCTTTTCTGCGCAGTGCAACCTGATGACGTTGCCAGTGCATTCTGTCAGGTGTTGCGATTGCAAATGCAAGCGAGTGCAAATCGTCTGTCCAAGCAGCTGCCCAGTCACCGCCAATTTCGAATTTTGAAGAACAGCAGACGAAATGTCCTTTATCTGAAAAAACAGCAGACGAAATCTATTCCGCCATTTTGATTGCACCGCTACACTTGCTTGGAAAACGGGGAAAATTTTGCAAATTTGCACTCGAAAAAAGAGGAAAGTTTTGCAAATTTGCACTCGGAAATCGTTGACAATTTTGCTAATTTGTACTCAGAAAACATAGAGCAATCTTGCTTATTAAGATTTATAAAACGTGGAAAACTTTAAAAATTAGTACTCGAAAAATGTGGACAATTTTGCTAATTTGTATTCGAAAAAAATGTGGAAAGTTTGACAAATTTGTACTCGGAAAACGGGGAAAATTTTACAAATTTTCACTCTGAAAACGGGGAAAGTTTTGCAAATTTGCACTCGGAAATCGTGGACAATTTTGGTAATTTGTACTCGGAAAACCTAGAGACTTAAAAATTTGTACACGAGAAACATGGACAATTTTGCCAATTTCTACTCGAAAAACGAGAAAAAATTGGCAAATTTATACTCGGAAAACGTGATTAAAGCAGTTGGGAGGGGCGCGATAAGCTCAATTAGGGCCGGTTGCACCATCCGAGGTTAAGCATAACCCAGGGTTAACCCACTGTTGCGTTGCACATGCACAAGTTAGGTTAAAAATGAAGAGAAGGGTTAACCTCGGGTTAATAGCAAAAAATGGCGGACGTTACGGATGAATCGGATAGGGATTGCATATTTCTCGACTATTTTGATTCTGTGGCGTTATTTCTATATCGCCCCTTGCGCGTGCGCTGCACCGCAAGGCCTTGCCGCATTACACGCGGCCTAGGGATCGCCGGCAAAACGTTTTCTGCACGTTCGGCCAATCCCCTATGAGTCATGCGTCACGCGCAGAACGTTGCCTGCGCGTTCGTTTGATCCCCTATTCAACGGGATCTACCACGGCACCCTGCTAGCTTAGGGACAGGGTATAAAAAGGACGTGGACTCTGTTCATTCTCATTCTCATCTCGGATTTTACAGGATTTACTTCGTTCTTCAGCTTTAGACTTTCCCACGCCTGGACGTGTCTGGAAATCTCATTTTCGCTTTGTTATTTAAACCACGCCACGTGGTAGTTTTTGTATATTTAACTTTTGTGTTTGCTGTGTATATTTTTACTAGTTTTCTGACGTGATATTAAATTATTTATATTAAACCTACATCGGACTCAACATTCACTTATAAAATTCTATTTCCCCAAAAAATCGAGTTGTTTTGGATAGATGTCAACCCTTCGATGAATATGACGATCTAAAATTCAAGACAAGATTTAGATTTGGGAAATCAACAGTGCTAAGCATTCTTATTCTTATTCTTATAAATGAATGTATGTTCGCAAAGCTTCCTGATGAATACACAGGATTCCTCCATACCTGGAAACACTTGAAAATGACCTGGAAAAGTCAGGTAAATTCAATGCAGTCACGGTGATCCAAAATTAATACTTCTACAAGGTTAGCTCAGGGTTAATTTTTTGAGTAGAAATTTGAAACATTTGCCCACATTTTCAGAGTGCAGATTTGCAAAATTTTCCACGTTTACAATGCAAAAATGTAAACAATTTTTCACGTTTTCCGAGTATTACTTTGTAATATTTTCCCCGTTTTCTGTCTGCAAAGTTGCAAAATTTTCCTCGTTTTCAACGTTCAAATGGTCACAATTTTTCTCGTTTTCTGAGTATTAATTTGCAATATTTTCCCCGTTTTCTGTCTGCAAAGTTGCAAAATTTTTCATGTTTTCAACGTACAAATGGTCATAATTTTCCAAATTTTTCGAATACTAACTAGCACAATTGTCTACGATTTCCATGTACATATTTTTAAAATTCTCTTGGTTTTTCGAGTATAAATTTTATGTTGATTTTCGAACTAGTCATTAATAAATGTAAAAAAATTATTTTTTAGAGTCAATTTGGGAAAATATGTCAATTTTTTACCTTGTTGTTGGTCAGGAAAATTTTTTTAAAACCTGGAAAAGTCCAGTAAGTTGAAAATTATAGAGAAATCCTGATACACTCATTGAAAACTATCTCAATGGGTTTCAATTATACTAAACTGACTCTGTTCTAGGTTAAACATAAGTTGGAATATTTTTCGAACCGGAATCAAAGCATTTCCCCAACCAACCAACTTCTTATTGCCCTGAGGTTTTAAGCAACAGGGACATTCCAACTTGTTGTCGGCGACACCTTCAAAATTGATAAAGCCACTGTGCGCAGAATCTTACATAAGGTTATTCGTGAGATTGCGAGCCTCCGTTCAAAATACATCAAATTTCCAATGACTGATGACGAACGGAAGACATTGATGTGTTCATTCTTCAAAATTAAGCAATTTCCATGAGTCATTGGTGCAATAGACTGCATACATTCCCTGGTGGGAATTTTGCAGAAATTTAACGAAACAGAAAGGGCTATTTCTCCATAAACTTACAACTTGTTTGTGATCCTAAGTTATACATCACAGATGTCGTAGCTAGGTGGCAAGGATCCGTACATGACAGCACAATTTTTGACTTTTCACATTTGTGCGCAAATTAGATGCAAGACAAATACCTGAAGGATACTTAGTTAGAGATGACGGATATGGCTGTAGAAGATAACTGTTTTACATCGCTCCGCGCTCCCCAGTATCGTTTTCCGTCCCCTTGCGTTTTTTTTCAGCCGCCTGACCTCGTTTTTCTGGCCGCCACGCTCCGCCGGACTCTCCCATGTCTACAGGACTGCCCTTGGGCGCCTTCGGACTGCTACCATTTCCGCGGAAATCCTTTCGGAAACTCCATTCCACTTCTCACAGCAGCTTCATCAAGTTCTCTATCACCTGCTAAACTTTCAAACAGATCGTCCAAACGGTTCGTTGGCTATAGCTCGACATACGTTTGCTTCACTCCTTTAAAGTTTGCCCCCACAAAAAAGATAACTCGGCATTGCGCTGCCTCAACTGTTAGAGGGATGCACGCTACTTGTCCAATCCGGAGGCATGGCGCCACTCCGCCACCTCTCTTACCTGTCCCATTCGTAAGCGTGCTGAAGCTGCGGCCATGGCTAGAGTCGACTATGCCTGACACCCTCCTACCCATTGTCCAATGCAACATGTCCTGATGTAGGACTACCACCATGGAGATACTGCAACATCTTCGCCGTTCAAAAGTCACCTTCGCTTTATTGCAGGAGCCACACACAGGACCGACTAGACGATGTCGGGATTACCCTGACTTCGCCTGCTACCAGAATCAGCGGGGTCAGGGCAGGGTGAAGTCCGCTATCCTGATTCGCCGCGATGCTCAACGGTCTAAGCTCATTTTTGGTCAGCTCCTACATAGAGCCAAACGCTGACAGTGCCGCCAGGGTTGCTGCATTAGAAACTCTGTTGGACACCCTGGCGCCCTCACCTGTTCTCCTGTGCGGCGACATTAACGCAAAACACCCTCTTTGGGGGGCACCACGCCCTGATACTCGCGGCTCCCTACTTGTCGATCTGTTCGCCGCCAGGGACCTTCATGTTTTAAACGAGGGCGCTGCACCCACATTCGAGGCCTTTTGCCTTGCTGGCCCGCGTACATCTATCATGGACATTACGGTCTGCTCTGCCCATCTCTTGCCCCATGTGCGCGGATGGTCTGTTAATAGCTCTGCAAAAGCTACGGGAGACCATCACTGCATCGAATTCCGTGTCACCGCTGGTGTCGACGCCACTGTCCAAGTCGCCTCGAACACAACATTTCGGGGGGAACTCCAAACGCGCTGACTGGGAAGCCTACGCCGTTTCGTTTGAGGCTGAGCTTGGTACTGCCAACCTTAGCCCTACTACCGCTGCTGCGCTTGCCTCAGCTGAGGAAATCGACGCCTTCATTGATGCTCTTGTTATCTTCGATTTGAAGGTAGCGTGACTCGTGCCTCAAAATTCTAATTCACAGAGAGGGTAATGATTGGGAAAAGAGGGTGCCTGTGGAGTGCCCAAAAGTGTTTCCCCCCTTACCTCTTCCTATTTCAGAGGAAGGTGTATTGCTTGTTTTCTTGTTTTGACCCTTTTTGTGTGGGCACCACTTTGTACTTTCTTTTTGGTTCATTTGCGAAGATCCTAGCATGTTCAATGTATTTTATAGTGGCTTATATCTTTTGATGTTTGTTTTACTTGACATTGCCTTTGACTTGAGTTTTTTATTGATTTATTCCTTTGCTTTCATTCATTTTGCCCTCCTTTATTAGCTAGTTAGGATCTTGTGCTTTTGACACCTAAGTTAGGGTTTATTTTTGCCTTTTTTCATTTGCACCTGACCCTAGGGTAAGTTAGGATGTGTTTTTTTTGTACCTGACCCTAGGGTGAGCTAGATTTCGTTTTGCACCTGAGTGTAGTTGCCCCTCCCCTTTTTTTTTCTCAGGTGCCATCTTGCTTTTGTTTGATTTTCACCATTACATGCTCTGGTTGCCTGGCAGGCAACATGCTCCATGATCTGCTGCTCCTTCTTTTGCCTCTGAGTGTTATGGACCGATCTGTTTGCTTTCTGCATAATGATATCATTATGCATAGTGAAAAATAGTGAGTAACTGTTTTACCATAGAAAATAAATATTTGTTTCTTTGTGATGAGCTGTTCCAGTTGTGATGTTATTGCCTAGCCTGAGGCCCAGCCCCTAGTCCACTACCTGCACCCCTCTGCTACCAACAGCTCTCACCATTGCCCTGACTCGCGCATGCGATGCCTCCATGCCATTGAAAGGTCGACGGTGCAAATTCAAAGCGATCTGGACTCCGGCCCTTACTGTTTTAAAAAAGTCGGTCCTTCGCTGCAAGCGCTTGGTGTCACGCCTGGGACATCGGGACCCTGCCGCCCCGGAGTTCGCCACGGCTCTCGCTGCCTACCACGAAGCTCGAACGGATTACACCACCGCCATCCGGAATGCCAGCACCAAGAGTTTCCAGGAGTTCTTAAATGGGCACACCGACCGCGATGTTTGGTCTCTTCACCGCCGTACCATCGTCAGCCGTGGGCCTCCTATGGTCCCCTCCACCATGCGATCTGGTCCTGGCACCTACACCACCAGCCCACTTGATACGGCTAGAACCCTGCTCGCACAACTCTACCCCCAGGACACTGCTGACGACGCCACTCATACCACCACGCGCGCTGTCAGCTCAGCAGCGCCTGCTGCCCCAGCTGACCCCATTTTCACGGGTGACGAGGTTCTGGAGGCCCTTCGCCACATGGACCTCTCAAAGGCACCAGGATCTGACCACCTCACGGCAGACGCATGTGATCATGCTGCCACTCTCCATGTCGCCCTTTTCACATCACTCTACAACAGCTGCCTCACACTTGGCCACTTCCCCCGTCCGTGGAAAGTGGCTATTAACAAGGTTGTACCAAAGCCTCGGAAGGACGACTATGCACTGCCATCCTCCTACCGCCCCATTGGCCTCATCTGCGTCCTGGGACAAACGTTGGAAAAGCTCCTCAACACCCGCCTCGCGTACAATCTTTGCGCCTCCCTTTCTCCCCTTAAGTTTGGATTTCGGGCCCAGTCGTCCACAGTGGATGCTCTGCGCACTGCCGTTCACCGTATCGAACGCCTCAAGGGGCAAGGCTATCAGGTGGCAGCAGTGTCCCTGGATATCAAGGCTGCTTTCGACCATGCTTGGTGGCCCGCACTTCGACTTCAACTATTGAACAAGCATTGCCCCTCCAACCTGGTTCGCCTCATCAATTCCTATCAGTTGGGTCGCTTGGTGCGGCTCCTCCTGTCCAGGGCCACTGCTGAAATGGAGACAACTCAAGGCTGCGTCCAGTGGTTCTACTGTGGCTCGATGTTTTGGAACATAATTTTAAATGAACTCCTGTCGCTGCCCCTTCCTCGATGGTGCCATCTTCAAGCGTTCGCAGATGACGTCTTCCTTATTGCTTGTGCATGCTCCGCCGTCACGCTGTCTGCTAGGATCTCCTCTGCACTTACCATTGCGTCAGATTGGGGTGCTTCCGTTAAGCTTACTTTCGGCGCTGACAAGACCGAACTCATCTGCTTCACCAAGGCTGCCAGGGACATCCGGATCACTATGGATGGGGCTCCCATCACACGCGTCCTATTTCTTAGAGTCTTAGGAGTCATTATTGATAAACACCTTCGTTTTACCGTCCATGTTAAGCGCGCCTTGGCCAAGGTGCCCTCAGCTTACAAGCACATATCGTGCATCACCTGCATCTCCTGGGGCTCGTCTCCCTACATCCTGCGCACTCTTTATCTACGTGCTGTGGAGCCTGCTGTCACCTATGCGGCCTCCATCTGGGCTCGGGCTGTGAACCTCAAATACGTCCGGAAATGGCTGGATGCATTTCAACGGCCCTTCACCATCGCGGCCTCCAAGGCCTACAGGACGAGCTCTCTTGTTGCTACCCAGGCCATCTCTCAAATCATGCCGCTCTCACTCCGCATCAAGGAAGTTGCGGAGATTGAAACCGTTCGAGCTGCCCACATCACCACCTTTCTACCTGACGACCGGATATTAGATTTTCCGGTGCCTGTTGCCGAGCTTCCTCACCCTGCACTTCGTCCTTCTCTAAACTTTTCCTTTGATACCTCCCAGGAGGACATCGACGCGGTGCCTCGCGGGCACCTGCACATATTTACGGATGGGAGCAAGTCAAAAGATGGCGTTGGTGCTGCGTTCGCCGCCTATGACGAGGATCGCCTGGTTGCAACCCGATTGTTCAAACTCTCTGCTTATTGTTTGGTTATGCAAGCTGAGTGTTACGCTCTCCGCCGCGCTGCAGAATGGGGCACTGCGCAACGGACTGACCACCATTTTTAGTGACTCTCGCAGCGGCCTCCACTCAATGTGTCTACGCTCCACAACCTCCCGCTCTATTGTTGTTGTCCGGGCTGCCATCTTCAGAGCTAAGCAGGCGGGTCATGTGGCGAATCTCGTCTGGGTCAAGGCCCACATTGGACTGTTGGGCAACGAACATGCGGATGTTTTGGCCAAGCGCGCTGCCACTCTTCGTTCCGCTCCATCCTTCGACCGTTTTCCACTCAGCTATGTTAAGCTCCAGCTGCGTCGTCGTGGGGTAGCATCTTGGGGCGAGCTGTACAATGCTCAGGCCGAAAAGTCGCAGGCCCAAGGCAAATTTCACATCTCCCACCATCTTCCGATGCTATTAACCGCTTGTGACCTTCACTCCCTTCAGCAACCTCACTTCCTTTCCACGCAGTTTTTGACTGCCCACGGGGGCTTCCGTGCTTATCTTCATCGCTTCCACCTAGCCCCTGACCCAGATTGTTTCTGTGGCTCATGTGAGCTCCAGACGGCCCTACATGTTCTCACGACTTGTGCCGCCTTCTGCCTCGAGCGCCAACTTTATGAAGTGATCGACCATCGTGCCCCTGCCAACCTGGCCAATGCTTCATACTGGAAGTTCCTCCAAGCAGTGCAGCTCAAGCTGCTCTGGCTCAACAGGATTTATCAGCCACCGTGAACACAAATCGCCTGGCGCTTCATCCTTCCAAATTGGCTATTCTTCTTAAGTGTTTTTGTTTTTGTTTAGTTTTGTGTTGCGCAATCCCCTCGTCCGTACATCTGCAATTGCCCATTTTGTCTTTTCACTGTTTTATGATTAGGGTCAACTTCCCTACACTCACAATTACTCTTTCCTTCCATGTGCCCATCTCGTCCCCTCTCCTTACTCTTGCAACCTGCCACCTCATGATTTAACTTTGCCGCTGTGACCCTACAATTAGAATACGCTGTATCTATTAGCGGCGTTCTCCCTTTCAACGGGAGAGAACACTCAAGGAAAAAAAAAAACACCCACTACACCAGCTGAAAGAGCTTTCAATAAACCCCAGATTTCAACTCGAAACCCGATTTAACGAACAAATGGTGTGATCAAGCGAAGATTTCCATGTCTCAAACATAGATTGCGCCTACAAGTGGACAATACATTACCACTTATTGTTGCAGTTGTAGTGCTTCATAACAGTGCAATTTTGATGGGAGATGACGACCCTCCACCTGTTATGGCACTGCATAACTTTCTAGAAAATAAGCGCAAATCTGGTTTTCCTGTAGATTTTGAATCGGTTGATACAGTCCCACCACCACAAGCTATGGGTGTAGGGGCTACCGCAGTGAGACAAGCGTTAGTCCTGGGACACTTTGCTTAGTGTTAATGGATTTTATGTTACAATATATCTAAAATAAAACATGTTAACGGTTCATTTTTCTTGTTTTATTAGTGTGTCAATAACACTACATAACACCTGCATAACAATAAATAATAATAATACTAGAATACATGGCAGCAGGATTTTTAACATATCCTAATTATTCATTTTATTTATAAAGTATTTCTCTTTTGCTATCAGTACTTTCATTTGAAATTCATGCTCAGCTTGGTCATTTTTCCATTTCAATGCATGAGCTTCATTTTCATTGTGAAATTTTTGTTTATAGTATGCCTTTTAGCAGAGGCAGTTACAGATGTTGTCTTTTCTTGCATACTGGGCCGCCTTTTGTTTGCCCAGTTGCGAATTTCCCCACATGAAATTGGAGTCGGAGTGACATCAAGTGAGGATTCACAAGAAGTTACCTGTTCAAAGTCAATTGTACATTCAGTTGCACTCAGGGTGTTCGCTTCAAAGGTGTCAGTAGTGATCTAAAATTATGGTGCCAAAATCTAATTTTTTAGCATTATGGTTTACAAGCAATTGCGCATGCGCATTAGCATAATCTGTCCTTCGATTCCTTGTCTCTACCATCTTAAGACCCTTTCAAGTTGCAAGTCTGGATAGCACAATGGATAGCGTGATGTCTCCATAGATGGTAGGTTGCAGGATCGAATCCGGGTAAGTTACAACAATTTATTTCCAAATTAATTCGGTCGTTGTATGTCAATTACAACTAGGATTGGAGGATAAAAAATGGTAATAATGATAAATAACGTGATTTTTTTAAATTTTTTGATTGTTTTATTATTGACGTTCGTTTTAGGCCTGAAAAATGCCAAAAAAGGACGTCATTTTTTTTTTGTTAAAAATAACGTCTTTTTATTAGTCAAAAAAGACGTCATTTTTTTCGTTCTAGATGACGTCATTTTTACGCATCCTTGCGATCATAATGACGTCATTTTTTGGTCATCTTTTTTGGTCCTTTTTTGATCATAATGACGTCATTAATAACGTCAATGACTGACGTCATTTTTCGGTCATTTTGCTACGTGGGTAGGCCTAAGCCAGAGACGGGTACCTGAGCACTGAGATGGAGAAAGCCAGGATGCGCAATCTGGCAGCATTGGTCCAAGTTATTTCCACTTCCGTCCGCCATATTGGTTTCAGCGGGTTAAACATGGGTTCCATAACCCTGGGTATATTTTATTATTGCAACAGAAACATTTAACCCGGAGGTTAACCTAGAGGCAAATTATAACCCAAAAAACCCCAGGTTTTTACCTCGGATGGTGCAACCGGCCCTTAGGGGGCGCTTTTTTAGGCCAGAAGAAGACCAAGAATATGTGCCCTAGGCGGTCGCCTAAGTTCGCCTAATGGACAGAACGGTCCTGGGGTGAAGGGTGCACCAACCCCCACTTAGTATGCACCAGTCTGATTTAAATAGAACAAATGCGCATAAACGATACACTAGTGTACATCACTGCACACCAGATGGACGATCTGAATTAGCCATTTATAAACTTGTATTTTGCCAAAGTATAATTTGCGATCGAATTATGCAATTTTTTTAACGTGAAGGTAAATTTTCTCGAAAAGCGCCACGTGATCAAATTCTGCAACTTAATTGGTTTATTTAAAAAAGGCGCTGGATCAGATCCTCTTGAGGATTTGTAAGGAACTAGCATATGACCTTTAACAATGCTCTGGCCCCCGGCGTTGCATAGAACGGCGCTTTCAGCGCATAGATAAGTTGAACATAGCGTAGCCAGCATGCGCCGTCTACTCGTAAAAGTACTGCATCAAATTAGTACTGTGTATCACTATAAAGTTAAAATAGATGGTGGCTTTTAAAATGCCTTTCTGAAGGAATCCAAAGTCGTTTGTTTTATTTACCCTAAATTGTTTCTTTATTAATCCGTGTAATAGTAATTCAAACTTCGATGTTTTAGGAGTGAGAGTGTCAGCAGGAAAAATTGAAGTAATTAGATCCTTATTTCATTATTATTAGCTCCAATCTATATTTTTTATTGTAGTATTATCATTTACACTGAATACAGTGTATATGAGCAATAGTACTTCTTGAATTTAGTATTAAGTCATTTTTTTTGTCACAATAAATTATTGAAAAAAGGGTTGCATATAATTACTATCTTTACATTGTGAAATAGCTTAGAACTAAATATTTTGGGTAAAATCTAAGGGTGGGAGCACGTTAGCACTTAAAAAATGCCCTTCATATATTTAATCAGTCTCGCCTAGTGGTAAGGGTCTGCAATACCACTATGCGACACTCTTACGAAATTAAATGTTCAAGGACACTTAATTGTCAATGTGCTCCCACTTTAATATACCAGAATTATTCGCAAACCCACTAGCAAAATAACCAAAAAATGACCTCATTTGTTGCTCAAGAAATGACCACACAAAACATGGGCGTCGCCAAGGCGAGCTGCTTCCCCCCCACTTCCCCCCTCCCCCCACGATAAAGAGGTTAAATTCAGAAAGCTGCCTCCCCCTCTTCATCCTGGACACGCTCATGACCCAAAACCTAGCATAAAATGACGTCTATCTTTGTTCACTAGCCCATAAAATGACCACTGCAATAACAGCATTTAATTACATTATGTTTTTTGGTCATTATTTGCCTAAAAAATTACCACTATATAACGCATCCTAACGCATCTTTTGTAAGAGCAGCCAAGGTCAAGACAAATTAACAGCAGTCCAAAGAAGAATGCAAGGAGGATTCTTGTGTATGTTTACAATTTAATTCAATTTAACTCTGTACCCTACAGTCCGGAAACTATTACTGCCATATGGTAAGGGGATCTCGTCAATTTTCATGAGAATACTCCTAGGTCACTTGCAATCCACTATATGCATCATTGTTAAATTAAATTTGTAACAAATCTTAACTAATTATAGGATGGCTATTCCATCGTCTTATCGCATGCTAACAGAAGGTTCCAAAGTATAAGCATTCATCTTTGCATGGAGCACGGTTAAAGGGGTTAGTTCACCGGCTGCAGTAGGCGGAGCCTGTGAAATCCTATGGGTAAAGTATATTGGGCAATATGTTTTAAAAATGGAAATTGTCTCTCCTCGGAGGACTTTCATTCTGTCCACTTCGACTATTGGTTAACGATTTGCATCATTGGTTAATTTTAATTCGATTATTTGTTTTAACCCTATTTCAACAAAAGTTGCAGAATGTGTCCGCTAGGTGGACCCTTTGACTATCTGTGAGGCTCTCTATCTGTGACTCTATCGTGCTAGCCGGTAGTGTTGGGTGTGTTGTTTTTATATGGGATACGGAATGACTGCGGACTTTTGTGAACATTTGTGGGTATTTTCAGTATAATATACAATTTGAATTCTGTTATGGACTAACATGTACACATTACCAAAACGATAAAACCACAAAACCAAAACACGCTGAACGATTTGGAGAACATTTTTTTCGGCCACAAATGAGAAGGGTCGGAAAAATTGACCCTTTAATTTTTTTGGAAAACCCGTTTGATTTCATTTGTGGCCTAAAAATATGTTCTCCAAATCGTTCGATTTTGGTGTCATTCGAAGCGTCTCGAAACGCTGATTCCGAAAAACGCATAAAAATAG